>DWDV01000463.1:0-16633 GCA_018245615.1 Mimoniades ocyalus | reverse complement strand
GAATCGAACCCACGACCCCCGGCGCAACAGTCAGATTCACTAACCACTGCACCAACGGGCCAGTTTACTTATACATTCATAAGTAATTATTATGGAAATAATGTAAGACATTTAATAACACTTATTATTCTTTCTTATCATAAGGATAGGAAAACTATGATGCTAGTATGTCTTAATAAATAATTATCATCATCAGCCTATCTCAGTCCACAGCTGGGCATAGGCCTTCCCTAGTGAGTGCCATCGCGCCCTATCCTCGGCTTACCGTGTCTAGCTTCTGCCTGCAGCCTTTTTCAGGTAGTCAATCCATCTGGCCGGAGGGATTATGTCCACTCCGGCCATTATCATGAACCTTTTTATAATAAAAATGTTAGACTGGATTTGTAATACCGGCTATTTCAAAACCGGTGGCCACTCTGGCCATTATCATGAACCCTTTTATTATAAAAATGTTAGACTGGATTTGATATTCATAACCGGCTTAGAGAGGATTATGGAGAATTCAAAGATGTCCGTCCCAGGCTTTCTCAAGATGCTTTTCTTCGCTATTAGAGCGAGAAAAAATCGTTCATTTAGTGTATTCAGAAGTTCGTGCCAGGATTCAAACTCCCACTCCAGTGCGAGATTAATATCCTATCCACCAAGCTACTTCTGCCATGTGTCTGATATCTTTAAACATTTTGAATAGGAATGTATTCGAAATTCCCAATATTCTCAAACACTCAACAAGCACATCCTCAATTGAATCTGGTACGGAATAAATTCATCATTATCATTAGTATCAGCTTTTTTCAGTCCCAGCTGGGCATGAGCCGTCTGTGAGGAGTTATTGCCCATAATCCCCACGCTGGGTATACGGGTTGAGGATCTCAGAGTGTAGCTCCTGGCATCGCTTACGCTGCTGCCCATAGGCCACCAGGGCATACAGGCGTGCCTAGGTAACCTTGTTCATATAGCAGAATAAAAATATAAGGCCTTAACGCATTTTTAATGAATAAAAAATCATTGTTTAGTTTACTTTTAATTTCGTTTTTTGATGGGACGGTCCGAAGTTAACCAGAAGATTGCAACATTTTTAGACTCTTAGCGTTGGGCACTAATCACTCCCGTAAATGACTACAATACAATACCAAGATGCTCTAGTGGGGGGGGGGATGCAGAAATTAATAATAATTAACCGGTAGATTACGAAAAGGATGATACTAACGAAATTTTGTAAGCCAACTGCAAAAAGGACTTGGACGGCGTTCATTGTTGAATCCTCGGTATGTCGTCGAATAGGATTCAAGATTTTATGTCACACAACTGAAGCACTTTGGTTATTCACATAACTTTCTTTTCCAGTCACATTCTTAACATCAATCACTTATGATCTCATCCAATTCCAATTTTTTTACGTTCAAATCTCGTGATTATCATATACGGAAGAAATTTGGCACAAAATTTTCCTATTTTTCCAATCGTATAACAAATTCAGCTATTGCAAATTATGATGTATCAATGATCCATTGGATTTTTCCTTATATTGATTGAATTAAAACAAATGTCGGAAACGAAGGCGTCACTGAATTTGTTCTCCACAGGTCACTTTTCGTACCAGAATACGAACTCAACGCAATGAGTGACGAGTCTATAGTGAACAACGCGAATGACCATCGACTGAGCGCTATCTTGTGTGGTAATGTTCCCTAGTTAGCAGCGATAAGATATTTTCGAGTGCCATAAACATTGAGCAATATCCTGGTGGCCATGTTAGTTTAAGATATTAATGGTATCGCTAAGTATACATAAAAACATAGCGCTTGGAACAATGTAATGTCAATAGATCCGTGGAAGCAAGTCGGATCTGAACAAGGTGCTTCCGTGTGGGTGCCCTTAATATCTGCTTGTTTTAATGTCTGTATCACTCTTCTTCCAAAGCCACTGCTGGCCGAAGAGTGAAACTCGATTGCATTCGTATTCTCCATTATCATTTAAGGTTACTGTCTACAGTGCTCGATGATCATAAGCGTTTTTGTGCGAAAACTTCTGCCATCGGGTTGTTTGTCTGATCCAGCAGGTCACTCTCGATTAACATATAGAAGTAATATGAACTTTATATTTCCATATCGCTATCCACATAAAAGCATGAAATTGCATTCTTAAAGAGATTGTTTTGGCGATTTTATTGTTACATCGCATCTAAATTTTTGCAATAAGTAAATAATTTGGGACAATATTAGGAAAAATAGTTTAGAGGATTATAGCGGTAAAGAATGAAATTTTCTCGCTTTGCGACAAACATATGTCCTAATGACAAAAATAACACGACAATAATCAGTCAATGCATATATTCAGTTACCTAGTGTTGAAACAATAACATTTATTTACGAACGCAGTAAACGTTACTGTACAACAATGAATAAAATTACCTACATTTTCCGAATGACTCATATCCCATGGTGGCGCAATCGGACCCAAGTCATTATGGACGGCAATGAACTCAATTTGTGATCGTTCACGGAGATTGAAGAGATCAGTGTGATCATCCATTGATGAAATCGTACTTATCATGACCGAAATTGGGTCCGAATTTGGACAACCTGTACAATTCACACGACCAATTCTTTTATATTTTGATGAGTATGAAGTAATCAATTTGGTATTTATGGCATCCCAATTTTCTCAATACTTACTGGTCTGGTTCATATTATCAGATTATCTGGATTAAGGTTTTCCATTCTTTTATACGCACACGTATTACGCAGAATTGAAAATACCAGAGTGAGAAAACGAATAAAGAATATCATGGAATAATATCCCGAAAATTCATATTCCTTACATCAGGATCGTGGTGAGTTAATAAAATGATTATTTCAATGGCACGTGTGATTTACAATGGATCTTTCTCTAATCTCCACAAAACTGGGGCAACATTATTAACTAACTTACTAAGTGTAAATACGTAAGTATAAAATTCGATTGTTGACCAATGAAATGTGAGACATCCACAATCAATTTTAACAGTGAACATTTTAGATTTAAAGTTCAAATTAATCTGCATCAACATTGTATGCATGAATGTTAATGTTTGCATGCTGTGTCACCGCTATTAGTGTAAGCGGTTAATGCGATTTACAGAAAGTGTTATTAATAGCAGCTCGTCTGTTTGCATTCACATTAAAGGCGATAACAAGATAATCGCCTGTAACATATACATATGTATATACCTAGTAGGTACTTGTAATTTAACTCACGTATCTATATATTTTATGTGTAGTGGGGTGACACCTTATAATTGATTTAGTGTGATATTTATCTGGTCTTTGCTGGGTACCTCAACCAGCATTATGAGTAAAATCCCCCAGGGTGGCTTAAGACCATCAGTGGATTCAAAACAGGCTGATGATGATGATAATAGACTTTCATCATCAGTTATGTTAGTAGTTAAAGGATAACTTTTTTTTATTTCACCGCTATTAAATCGATCTTATTTTCTTCTTCTGGTGTTCTTTGCTTCCGCAGCCTTTGAATGCAGTATGTTAGATGCAAAAGCATTACATTAAAACTGTTATGTACAGTATGACCATACTACCTAAAGAATTGAATTTTGTACTTCGTAACATCCGAATATGAATAAAAACATGGTTATTATGTGTTGTCTCAAGTAAACTGACAACCTTAAGAAGCTGGTAATCATGATCCGCCGAGTGAACGAAGTATCAGTAGAAGAACATTCTTCTGATACCAACTTTAAAAATGAATCACGTCCAATCAACGAAAACGAATCAAAAACATTTTGCCACTTTTGAGAAACACAATATTCTACTTGTAGTCTAGTACGATCTACGATTGGATTGGTCTTCGGCTGATAAAAATCTAGGTAAATATGAACGGATGCATGTTGTAAATGCAGCTAATGGGGGCAGAGTGTAATGAAGGCAAATGACGTGTAACGTACGAAAGCATTGAGTAACATTTATGCAGTTACGCAGCGTGAGTTACGCACCGCTGGAGATCAATGTGACTAGAGAGTTTTATTTTCGCAGCTAGGTTTGGCTTCTATCGACTCCTTTCACAGGTACACGTAATTCGATGTATCCGCTAAGGTAATAGAAAATTCGACCTTGTGACCGGCTAGTGGCTAGACTAATGAACGTTTTCATACTTCAAACATCAGGAGGCTACATTCGAAATAGACTGAAGAAGCGAACGAGGGATGTAAACATATTTGAAAGCAAAAGATTTGACTTCTAAGATGTATATATCAATATACTATGTAGGTACAATGTGTATAATTCTTCAGACCTTCTTCGCTTGAGGAAGTAGATCCGAGGTCCTAAAATCTATGTAGCATATAATATATGAAGAAAATACATAAAGTACTCAGAATATAACTAAATAAATGCATACATGCACTTTCACCACATTACTGGGAATACTGGGATTCCCCGAGTTATAAATACCTTAGTCTGTCAAGTTATTATCACACCCAAATCTGTCAAGTTATTATCACACTGTAATCAGCACATTGTGGGTGTAAATGTACATAAACATGTGAAGAATGAAAATGTCACTTACAATGTTGGGTAACGCCTGGGTGTAAACGATGACGTCCGCGCTGACGGTGGCCAGGAGGCCCAACAGGCTGGTGATGATGGCGCGCCACATGGTGACTCACTACACCATCACCGAGCAATCAGGTCTTGAGCTGTCACGTCTCCGTCGCTGCTGCCCTGTATTTTGCAGGCGGCTGAGCGCCTTGCATTATTCGTGCTGGAAATTAAAATGAAACATATTAAATTATTACATTGTAGAAACAGCTCCATAACTATTTCGTCTGCTGGCCAGTCAATGCTTGCATGGCCGTTATTCATGTAGAAGACGCCAGGTAGATTTTTAATATGGGTGAGAAATTGACTATAAGATATGTATAATCAAAATTAAATTCCCTGATTATTTTAGTGTATCAGAACTGTTTACAGACTGACCTTAACATTATTTGATAACTGTAAGTTCATATTTATCACTCATGTTGATAAATATTATATGGAATCATAAGACAATTAAATGAATTTATAAAAAGTAAAAAAAAAAGTAACATCACGCCTGTAATCCCCGAAGAGGTAGGCAGAGGAATGTAGAACACTCCCATGTTTCACCAGTTACTTTTAAGTCCCACGATGGAATAGGTGGTGAGCCTATTGTTGCCATACACCGGGCACATATCCAGACTCCGAGTCACTACTAGAAAATCTAAATTAGAAAATTCAGTAGCGCCCGACCCGGGAATCGAACCCAGGACCACCCGTTCGGCAGTCGCTTTTGCAACCAACACGACCAACGAGGCAGTCAAATAATAAAGTAAGTTTGTTATATTTATAATATAACAAACTTACTTTATTATATAACAATTCCATTACGGAAAATTGTTTATTTCTGAATGCTACTCCAGTTTGCTGTAAATACTTGTCATTAGAGTATTCATGGGTGAGAAGAACACAAAGCATATTTACATTTCCTTGAATATGAATAATTGGTGGTCTCTCATAATGGAATTAACTATATGTTGTTTAAATTTAAAGCTCACAATGGATATGAATACTTGAACAACAGATGCTTTAATTTGCATATACACTCTTCAAACTTCTCTCTGTCTGGTATTATGGCAATAGGCTCACAACCACCTATTCCAAGATGGGACATATAATATATCTGGTGTAACATGGAAGTGTCTTACACTGTGTCCTATCATTTCAGAGGTTAGAGGCGTGATTTAACGTTTTTTTACAATCAATAAATTATAGCTTAAAGATTTTATAATTTCACACATTTTCAATGAAATTTTAAGTGATTTAATTTCTGCAACACTATACAATTTCCTAATTTCGTACACATTTTGCTTGACACAATATTGATTTTAATATAGTATTTGGATATTGCATGAACTACTGAGATTTAAACTGTTATCACATTCCAAATTGGGAAGGTATTCTTGCTCCGCCCTACACAGAGGATATTTTATTAATGTTTATGTTTACTTATAGCGATTGTGTATTTATAGTCATAAATATATATCATTTTTATGTCAGTTATGTAGCTGCATAAAACCAATTTGTTTTCACTCTTATTTAAAACTAGCTGACCCGGCGAACTCCGTACCGCCTATTCAAGTTTTTTTTCTTTTTCCTTTTTTTTCCAAAACCAACTGTGTAGCTTTAACCATTAAGGTTGCACATGCGACGGAAGCTTAAAAAATGAAGTAACTTCTCGCATTTTCCCGACATTTCCCTTAACTGCTCTGCTCCTATTGTAGCGTGATGAAAAGTATACTATAACCAGCTCAGGAGTATGAAAAATAATTGTACCAAGTTACGTTAAAATCCGTCGAGTAGTTTTTGTTTCTATAACGGTTATACAGACAGACAGATAGACAAACAAAAAATTTTACTGATTGCATTTTTGGCATCAGTATCGATCCCTAGTCCCCTGATAGTTATTTTGGAAATATATTTCATGTACAGAATTAACCTCTCTACAGATTTATTATAAGTATAGATGAATTTTGTCCTCGTATACGCAATTTATCTTTAACGTATATTGACAATAATAAATGTGAAAGAATGCTTTTAACGGTTAATGTTTAGTGTAAACAGATATTGTATACAACATTTCACTGAACTATCTAATTGTCAAATGTAGGTATTAAATAATAAGAAACGATAGGATGAAAATCAAAATTATACAATAGAGCCCATTTATTTTATTACGTGCATTAAAACTGTGAAATAGTAGGTACTATAGCATTTATTTTACCAAATGTTTGATACAGCAAATAGAAATATTTAAAATTCCAATATAGCAACGAACTAAATAATAAAATGATACAATTTAACATAATATTACAGTTTAGGAACTTCTTTTAACGCATAAACATTTAATTCTTACTCTAGTGAAATAGGTATGTGTAAATAGCGCTTATAATAATATCTCTATAATTAAATACCTCGACATGAAGGCACCAAAGGTTTGGTCCCTACTCGTAAATGTTGGTTTTTTTGTCATGGAGATTACATAGATATGTCGGAAAACACCTCGATTTGTTTTTAAAAATGATGACGTCAGCATCGTTGCCGTCATTTTCCATATTAATATCTTCTGGTTTCATAGTAAGTAAAACAATACCTTCTCGTGATTACTTTAAAACACTGTATCTTAAGAGAGCTCCGCTCTGTTCGACGACTAGTATTCGGATGCTCGTTACAATAATGAATTCTCCTATTTATACCTCAGCAATGATTCTCGATCACTTAAATCAAAACAAACCACACATGGTCGCCTCCTTCTTATCGCGCAAGTGTTTGGTAACATCTGCGCAACATCTGTCTCTTAAACAATTGTAAATTAAATTATTTAAAAGACTACAAAAAAATTTATTATTTAAAAGACACGTGCTGTACACATATTTACAGCTTCCACGCAGGTGTAAAAAGATCTGCGCGACGATTCACACAATACCTTGCAAGGTAATTTGTAGTAAAATCATAACACAAATTAAACAATGGTCTAAAACTAAATGGTGTTGCGCCGATAGATACAATGATGAACTACCATTTAAATATCTTTAAAAAAGTTTACGAATGTCGGTACTTATTGTTATATATCAATACACTATTACAGTATTAGTTAAAGCAGGATGTATTTGTATTCTGCCAGACACCAATTTTTAATGCAGTTAACCTAGTAAGATAACATGCCACTTTTCATAGTGGTCACCGCTATGGACATGAAACGACATCGTAAGGGTTATCAATGTGGAATTTGTCGCTGGTGTTGAAGATCTTTGTCCGGCGGACGAGCGTGCGTACAGAACACATTCGTAGAAATTAGTAGAGCGGAAAAGTAAAGTTTATGTTGGAATACCAACATAAACTTTGCTCCGGGGAACTCTTTAAACTGTTAAACAGTCCCGGTACAACACGCACAGAAAGCCAATAAACCTTCTTCAGGCTTAAGTGCAACCCTTTTTGCGATCTGTGAGTTGTCAAATACGCCGAGCTAATGGTGAGGCGGACCTTACGCAGGTTAGAGTGGACCTCTAATTGGGGTCTATGTAAAGCGTCAGCAGTAGCCCCATATTCATGATGCTCCACTTTTACATAAGCTTTTTTACCGGATAAATGACATCACAAGATTGCTTTTAAGTTGAACTCATATTTATAGCCCTCGTAATATGAGAACAAATCAGTTATATAAATGGCCTACGCTAAAATTACAATAACTTCACTACACCTAATAATGTAAATAGATTAAAAACATTAAATGCAATATTTAATCTAGTTACTCCTATATAAACCATTCGTCTTATAAGAAATGCTTATGCACAGGAGGCGGTATAGTTCAGGCCATGGGGTCGACGCGATCATAAATCTTATGGTACGTTTGCTCAGCAAGCCGTCACAACGGTGCTATTTTGTACAGGGAATAAAATAAAAATGTTATATTTGAAGTCTAATAATTTTTGAATAAGTAGGTATTGTAAGACGCGTTCCTTTAGACACGTTGCTGTGACACATGGGCTTTATATCGCGTAGGCTTATACTGCGTCATGTGCTAAGCTAATACAGGCATTATTTTACTTTACTTACTATCTATTAACTAATTCTTGTTCACAGTGCACACAAATTTCGACAGATACTTACAGGGTCGGTAGGTACCTACTTTGACTTTTTACCAGTAACAGTCTACAACTTAACGATACATATTTTATTTATATAAAGCGCTATGTTTTTATAACGCTGTTTAATAATTTGCGAATAATGTTAAAAAAAGCATTTAGTACCTACCTACTGCATTCATTGTTGCACGAAAAGAGGCAACAAGGCGGGAGAAATAAAATGGTAAGGAATCATACTTAGGTATGTACCGGCCCTTAACAAATGCATCGACATGTAAAATACCTCAACGGATATGAAAAATATCACATCAAAGTCTTTCATTGCGAATACTTTGGTTGTGATTCCTAAAACGCTGCAATACCTGTTAAAAGCAGGTATATAGATACGTAAGAATAATTCTGTCCAATACAACCAATATTTGTATCTATGATACCTTTTATTATTTATATTATATTAATAAGTGACGATCAAAAATATATCTACTTCTTTCAGCACAATATTTAAAAAAAAAGGAATGAAACAATTATATTTATTTACCATTCAAATTCATATGTGTATGCTGTCGTTGAAGCTTGTGAAATGAAGTGAACATCCATTAAGATTACCCTAAACCAAACATGTCATCCAATTAAATAAAACCACTTTGATCAAATTTATTGCTGTATGAGAATGGATATTTTTGCACAGGAAAAAAGTGAGGATAACACATTGCATTGTTTTCCTGTGATCTTTTCATTTCAATAAAATTAACATTTATCCGTTTACGTCTACTGGTCGTTTTCAGTGTAACATTTAATAGTTTAATTATTATTAATTTCTTAGGAATTTTGTGGTTTATTACATTTTATAAGTAATCGTTAGTTAATTGTCCACTGCTATCCTCACCGTCAAAGGAAAAGTTGAGAATGTGTAACAACAAATTATAGGGAAGTAAGAGAAATTGAGTTTTATTACTTTTATGGACCCAGTAGGCCGAATTTCGACCACAAAATACAATAGTTATAATATTTCAATGTTAAAAACAAACCTGTGTATTAACGTTCATGTGTTATGCACTTAATTACTACAATTTAATATGATAGTACCTCTAACTTCGTAATTTTACAACTTGGGAATGCAAATGAAATTTCGTGCACACTTTAAGGATTCTACTTGGGCTACACACATAACATGGACCTGAGTTACGAAAATAATTTAGTCGCGGTTAAAATATCATATACAAATTATGCAATTTGCAATTTGGTCTAAAATCGTAGAATCCAAAAAATTGATAGGCCTTATTCGCTAAAAACTATCACACCGTACTTTAATTCAAATCTAAACTTCTCCTTATGCATTATGTTATGAATTTATTATACTCGTGATTGCATCTTTGGTACCAAAAACAAGGGCGAAGATTCCGAACATGAAAACGAGAATGTTTTTCCATATGAGGTATTGGTAAGATCCAAAGCCGATATCCCAATAGGTTATAATTTCGATAAACGCTGGTGCAATAAGCCCTAGAAGAGAGAAACAGAAAGCGCCGATGACACTCATGAAGGGTGCTATTTTGGGCACCGCCACAGCCAGCAGTACACATAGTGTACTTAGAATGGTGCGCATTACATAGTCCGCTAAGTCTGGGCGTTTAGTGAATTTCTCCTTAATGCAATTCCACATAATTTCAATGCAGACGAAGAACTGAAGACCGAAGGTGCAAAAGACAGCGATGGCGATAGAGACTTTGACGATTTGAGCGAGACTGAAAAAAAAATTATTGATGAAATACTTATACAAGTGTTCACTTAAGTATTATCCGTGGTATCAGACAACTTATTACATTTTATTATAAGTATGCAATAAACTAGTTTTTGACCTTTTTGACCTCGAACTAACGTAAATGAACTGTGATAATTTATTAATTAATGTGCATTAGCGTTACTATTCGAAACTAAGCTTAGGATAGTCTGTAAGTAAAAAAATGGATATTTACATATCATATATTGGTGGATCGCCAGGTAATGGTGTTAAGTTGAGCGTAATAGAATCTTTAACTTCATCGCCATATCGCAGATAGCCCAGGAATCCTAAAAGGATGTACACCAAGGTGACTCCTGACATACCCCTGTTGAGCACACCACATAAGCCGAGCATGGAGCGTGGGGTTTTCATTGCGTTCTCCAACGGCATCACAACGCCGATAGCTTCCATGGCGAAGATTGTCAGGGAAAAGAATGCGGGCCACTCCACAAGAGGCTTAGCAAATTCAATTTTTTCAAATGTAAGTTGTTCAGTGCCAACCAAGAAATAGAATGTGATTCCAAGGCCTAATCCCATAAAGATGTTGGCTATCATACTAACAGGGGCGAGGTATTTCAAGTTGCGAATCCATGCCATGAGAATAATTGGTATTAAAAGGCAAATAATGTATATCCTGACTTCCACATTATCCGTAACGTGACTATCCACCACCTAAAAAAAAATAATAGGGATATTTAATATTTTTTTTGAGAATAACCCATAAAATATAATATAATTTACTATTCATATTGGTCACATTACACATGTTGATGTGCGAACAATAAGGTAACTATGAGGAAATTAATATAATAATTACATTGTTTAAGTTTTCAGCAATAATGACAGTATAAACGGAACAGGTACCGAAGTATGTAGCAAATAAACTGACAAGGATGAAAATTCTGAAAAGAAAAAAGAAACATGATTATGTTTAAAATAATTGTTTTTTTTACAAAATAATTACCATTTGGTTAATTTTGTGGCAGTTTAACGTTAGCATATTGTTAGCATAACTAGTGTTATAATAGGTATATAATATTTATAGATTATTAAAATAAAATATCAGTTAGTCTCGAATATAAAAAAAAGATACCTAAATGCATTGGACCATCCGCGAATCCATTCTGGGCCATTGTCCAAAGCAGCTTCCGCTACTTCTGGGAAACTCATGTGGGTCTTTCGGGTTTTTTTATACAAAACATGAGCGCATTTAATCTGGAAGGATGTACCTTTGTTTATTACGGGCATTTTCTAACGACATACGAAGCAAAGAGAAATATTACGCTTCAGCGCTGCCAGCTATTTATTCTTTAGGAAAGGAAATATTATGACATATAAAGGATTATGGTTTATAAAGTTAGCATTCTTGATTTGATCGGAAATAAATGGTTGCAAATCAAATTAAGAATACATAAATATCGTTACATAAAGTATAAAGTTTAAAATTATTCCGCCAGCAATTAAGTTTCGCTTTCAGCAGCAATTGGTTTTCGCGATCTGTGGCATAATAAATTTTTTATTCAGTATGCTAATTAATGTTATAATCATGGCTAATGCTGCAGAGATATCAAACAAGTAAAGAAAAATTTAAACAAAATTATAATTGTAATGCATATGCCATGTCCATCTTGCCTTATCTAAACGTAGGTTGCTTGAAGATGATAATTAAATCCCCTTCAGAATACCAACAAAATAACTGATTGATTACTTGATTAGCACATTGATGCTATATCGATTCACGCATTGTGATTCTTGGTAGCTGTAGTAGAGTTTGTGTAGAAAGATTTTGTTTTTGTGTTGGGTAAATGTCTGTCTGCAGCCTCATGTAGCCCTATAGTGCTGTTATACTGAGCGGTGTTGCTTATTTAATATTTAATCGCAAGCTAAGCCATAACATAGCTGATACTTACGAGAATATATGCACAGTGAGTGCAAACAACTGCAACTAGGATGGTGAACAAGACGCCTAATAGCAATCCAGAACACTGAAACGCTTTTGGCATGGCCAGGATACCGGTGCCGAGAGATGCTTTCAATAAATGAGTCAGGGTATCCATATTCCTGGAAATTCAATTGTATTTTATTTTACGTAGGTACATAAGTAAATAGTAGCAAAGTTATTAAAAAAAAACTCTGTGACATTAGATTTTTCTGTTTCTAAAAACCCTTTTTGCCAAAAGTACTCTTCGAAGATATACTCGTAAGATATCCAGCTGGAAGATCATCAGAGAGTGTAGTACATTGCTACGTTTGACCACTTATTCTATTCCTCCCATCGTGTTACTACTGGTAATTTTACTGCTTGGGAAAATGCAACAATATTCTGCCCTACCCGGGCATTGAACCCCAGTTCCCTCATTAAATAGTCGCGTTAGCAAATACTAATGCACAAACCAAGGTAGATGCAGAACGTATAAAATCTAAAATAACAATACAATTACACCTCAACTCAAATGTGGGTATTTACGATATATTTCGGTATTTCAAATGAACGTAACATCACGCCTGTCATCGCCGAAGAGGTAGGCAGAGAGGAATGTAGAACACTCCCATGTTTCACCAGTTACCTTTACGTCCCACTATGGAATAGGTGGTGAGCCTATTGCCATACAACGGGCACATATCCAGACTCCGAGCCACTACTAGAAAATCTGAATTAGAATTTAGTAAAATTTATAGTAGAGGCTCGGAATATGGATTCGTATCCAGTTCACGGCAATACGGTCACCCCCTACTCCTTGATGACATGTAAAAACGTAACTGTTGCAAAGTGGACTCTTCGACGAAATACAGGGCTGACGGTATGTTATAATATAATAATAATAAGCCGAAACTATCTGTATTATTAGCTCTTACGAGTAATTCCTCATTTCTCTTCACTCGTTCATGTTTTCCGATTTGCCTCGTCTCGCTACTCGTTCGCATTTGCCGATGGAACGATTCTCCAAACTGGTGGCTAAATTTATGGCCGGGTACGTGACAGAATTAGGTAAATATTTCATCTGTATTTCAGTCGAGTTTGCGTTTTCGAATTACGCAAATGCGTATATTGCAGTTTGTTGAAGCGACGCGTCATTACGCGTTTTAGAGCTATGGCCTATATTAGCAAATTGATATACAGATGTGACCGAATTAGGAAACGAACTTCGATGGAACGATTTCAGTTTAAACTTACATTTTCATAAATGGATTAATGCATTTGCCTTAACAATACTTTTTGTAATTGTACAATATAATTTCTACATTAATGCATCCCAATAACCAAAAAATTTTATATTGTAAGTCCTTAATTCTTATTTTTTTACACTCAGACAAAAAACAAATACGTTTATATGTAATAAACTTGTGTATGTACAAGTACTTTGTAAGTATGTCACCAGAGGATCTATGTATCAACTTTTCATACGCCAAACATACCAGTGCCCGCGTTGAAAATCTATTTCTTACATTACTATACACCAATGTAAACAAAATCTGTCACAGTCTATCGCATTATGAAAGTATCATCTCAACTCGTTGCTTTGTGGATATACAAGACCCGAGTCAATTACTTAAGGTCCGAAGGTTACTAAATTATTTTCTGGTAGCGTCAAAACGGCCAACGACGACGTGACGTGACCGGAATAGACAGGAACCGAGTTGATTTGACCGTACCAGTCAAACTGTACCTACATACGTCGATATTGTAAAGAATGTAGCTGCATACGTATATAATATAACACATTTACAATTATGTTCCCATAAACACGTTACAGAGATTTTTGTCATCTAGCAGTATACTTAACGTTGTGGTTTATTAATATTTTCACAATGGTACAGATTCAAAACACTTTCTTAATCTAATCCATATCCAATCTGTAGTAAAAATGAATAGTAACAAAATATCAAAGTAGGATAATAATAATAATTAAAGAATAAGAATTGTCCGTTGTTATTCATAATCAAAATATTACAATGGTTTAAAATGTGAATCAGTGATGCTAAACTACCAAGTGCATCAACATAACCAGGTAAAACATTACTTATATTTGTGGTAGGTGGCCAATGTAACTATTGAGTATATGTATAACAAATTATACAAGCTACAATAAATATTCCCACAATATAGAATAACAGAAACAAATGTCAGTTATATTACGAAACGTCACAAGGAATATCTCAAATTTAACGGAAAAAAACAAAAATAACTTCGTCGTGCTACAAAATCAAACCGGTAACCGACAATTTCCTAAGAACTACGCACATCGCGTCACCAAATACTTTTTACGTGTCGCGAAACTGCCGCCGCTCCGCTGCGACGCGCCTACGTGACACGAATCTCGTGCGCGTCACGCACGCGGGTACCGTCCCGACACCTGCTTGTTATTGCAATTATTAAGTTATCTTAAGTAAAACAAACCTTCGTGTATTCACTTAATAAACATCTAATACTGAATAAGATATAATATTATAAAGGAAGTAAAAACATTAAACAATAACGGGCTGCTAATTGAATTTGTAACTGTTGACAGATACCGTCAAGACTTGTCGTAAACTTTGCAACTTAAAACCATTTGCCGATTATTAAATGATTTTGAACATCGATTAAGTAATTGTTGTATTGTTGATAATTAATATTTCAGTACAATAGAAGTTTTAACCATTATGATATTTAGGGCCAGATATCAGAGCTTGTAACCAGACAGGTAATAAAATGCATTTGTAAATTTTACAACATTAATAAGTAAAATACAAAACTAACTCTTATAGACATTTTTCGTTTATTATTATTAAGATAAACAAATTTCCCGGAAATCCAACCGTCCAGCACCAGCAAATATAACTTTTAAAATTACTGTTCGAAGGGAATTTTAATAAATATCACGTTTCTGACATAAATTTATTTTCCGAACCTCCATTGTGTCATTACGAAATGGTCGTGACAGAAAATCAAATTGGAAGTCGCAAATTGCTTTAATATTAAGTTCTAAATGTCACAAGACGCCCCCAAATCATTTTCTGTCCGTGTCCAAATGGCCACCACTCTGGTCGCGACGTGACCAGAATCGTAAATAAATCAACCTTTATTATATAGTCGCGGCAATTTATATTTTGCAATCAAATTGTCAGAGTGACTGAAGAACCATTTAAGTCATTGTCACAATGCTTACAATTTACCTTGTGATAAATAATGCGCATTAATTTGAATTATTATATTGTGGCAATAAAATACTGTTATTATTAGAGTGTCTTTTAGTAATAGTATAGTAGTAATAGTAGTAATAATACTAGTAGTATAATAATAGTAGTAATAGTAAGCAATTGTTTTTGACAGAAGATCCAATTAGATATTGCAAATTGCTTTAATATTCTAAGTCCCGAGAGTCACAAAATGTTCTCAAATCATTTTCTGTCTGCGTCCGAATGGCCACCACTCTGGTCGCGACGTGACCGGAATGGTAAATAAATCACCCATTATTATAGTCGCCGTGATTTATATGTCGCAGTCATATTGCCAGAGTGTTCGGTAGGAAAGAAATAGCTGATGGCTAAATGTTGGCAACTGATCAGCCGCTTCAGTCCACGCCATAAACTCCTTAGTCCTGAACCATTTATAAATTATTACAAAACAATGTAATCTTCTTGCTTTTTCTTAACATCATTGAAATAATAAGTTGTAATTAGGTAATATACCAATACCATAATTCTGAAAAAATAACACTTACTTAACTCAGTTTACATGTTTTGTGATTTCATCTATGTCGTGTTAATATTTTTCCATTATGTCATAATTTAAATGTATCGTAGATCTAAGCAAAATAAACAATGGTATTACTGATAAAACGTGGGAGTGTACACAGTCCTCTGGCTACCTCTTCAGGAATTATAGATGTGATATTACGTTTTTCGTCAATGATATTTATGTAGTAAATGAATCAAAACCGTATATTTAGTAAAGAAATAGTAATTACATTATAAAACGAAGACCGAAACAGAATGCTCTCTACCTTATTGCACTGGAGTCTGAAGAATATTTTTTACAATACACATGTATACCAAAGCATTCATTAATTAGTTAGGCACAATCGGACATAATTAATAATCGAATATGTAATGCCTCGTTGGTCGTGTTGGTTCCAAGTGCGACTGCCGATCGGGAGGTCCCGGGTTCGATTCCCGGGTCGAACACTACAAAATTTTCTAATTTAGATTTT
>DWDV01000462.1:0-16634 GCA_018245615.1 Mimoniades ocyalus | reverse complement strand
TGGATAACGATTTTCAGGATTCGAATATCCGTCCGAGAATCGAACCCGGAAATTTGTGCGCAGCGGACCGGATGATGCCAAGTGCGTTTTCTTATCTATTTAAATGCGGGATTTGTTTAAGTCGAGAAGCAATATGAGAGCCTCTATAAAAGTGGGAACGGTGACTTTAATCTTCACAAAATGGAAATGATATGTGCGGCAGGAATCAATTTTCCGACTGGCTGCGTTCCATTGGGCGTTCCGATCCTGCTTGCCATTTGACTTTTTAATATTTCTCAATGAAAATGAAGTCTCTTATTCCTCGTGCTGATTTAGCGGAATTGTAAATTCTAGTAAGTCGCGAGCAGTAAATCGCAAATGCAATTTTCATTTTTAATTCGTTTATGATATCTGCTAAGGCTTTGATTTTGATCTATATTTGTATCGTTGTCCATGAAAATGTCTAGCTTTTCGTTTACTCTCGTAGTTCTGTGTTATATACATAAATGAAACATTTTTTAATGATAAAATATGTTCTTAACATCTTTCGTGGTATGATATGATTTAAGCCGTTTAATAGATAGGGCAAAGGGTAAGCCTTTCTTGTGTTGCAATCGATGAGAATAATAATAATTTATTAATAATAATAGTTATATTCATCATTGAATTATCCCATGGATAACATTACATCAGCTAACTTCTGCAGCGCACATCGAAATAGTAGATCGTGTTCCAAACGGATAGTGAAACTAATTTAGGCCAGTAGGTACACGTACGTAGTTTTTCACATTAAAAAGTTTTGTCTTAACACGACATATCTCGAGAAGAACAACAGAAATACTTTCCTTACAAGATATTGTGACTTCCCTGTTCCCGGTCGCCGACTTCAAAGTTTATTAACTTCTGTATGAGTAAGAAAACAGGTGAGAGTTTTTGAACTGTGAGCAAGTTCCAAACTATACAGGTATGTCGCGCGAGTTTCCGAAACTTGTCTCCTTTCGCACGTTGGTTTAAATGTAAATAGGTAAGTAGCGTTTTGATTTAGTGCGTCACACTGAAATTACAGTGAAATAGTCGAACTGGAACTTTGCAAGTACATATCTGTTTGATGAATATTGTGTACAAAACTTTATACCAGCACAAGCACATTATAAAATAGATGTCGTTGTATTAATTGAATTATGCATTCTACTCTAATACCTACTTCTAAGACCTGTAAGTTGACTAGTTAGGATACTGAACTGACTAAAATACATACACATGTATGTGTCCTACACTATTAATATATACACCCAACACTTTCATCGTTCTTGTTTGACACGGATTTCTGTCATAATGAATCGGGTTAGCGCCATAGTCTGTCTCGCTGGCCAAGTGCGGGTTGACAGACTACACGCCCAGTGAATATTGCAGAATTCGAAGGTATCCAGGTTTCCTGATGTTTTTACTCTTCACCCTTATTGCAAATGATATTAAAACTCACAGAATTTTAAGAGGCGCGCACTTGAACCCAGGTCTTCATAGTGAGAGAGAGAATTCTAAATTACTACGCTGTCACGACTATATGATGAAATTATAAAGTGTAAGTATATGTAAGTCTAATATCAAATAAATATTTAACAAAGTCGGTGCGAACATTTGGACTATTCAAGTCAAACAAAACAGTGGGTAAATACAGATTTAATTCCAAACAGTCGCCGTAAACCGTTTTATTTCTAATTCAGCGCTCCCTTTGATATCGGTTCCGTTTCATGGAAGCCACTACGCTTCACGATTCGCCATCAAACTTGTGTAAGCATCAACAACATTTTAGGTGGATGCTCCGACAAATAACTTTGTTGGCGAGGATAAACGGCCGACGGAAACTTGGGCCCCCTTCCCCCCCGAGGCCACTTAAAAGTTATGTGGCTTCGTTACCCACAGTCCTATATTACGACAGTTGTTAGAATCTCCAAGCATAACTGCCAGGGCATCCTTTAAATGTATCCTTGGGTTTATCTTGTACACCGTTATTAATAGGAACTCATGGCGTTAGGGTATACTGTGGTGTGGTTATAACTGTATGTTCGCGATGAACAAAAAGAAAAGGTATTTGGATGAAAACTTCTGTATTTCCTTAGCTTTTAGACAATAAAACAAATTAGGTGTGCAGTCGTTGGGCGTAGGCAAGTAGTCTATTGAAAGTGTTGTGATTGGAGGGATGTTTTGTGACGAGTATGTGACGTTGGTGTGTAAGATGTTGTATGATTGGTTGAGCGTACGGCTCGATACATGTCCCAAATAAGGTGCGTTGACGGTGGTGGAAACACTGTAATACAAAATTTAGTTAATATTTCCTATTCAACATATGGACTATCCGGGTAAAGATCATATTCAGTCTTTGGCCTACGATATAACTGATAACCGTAGGAGTAGACGTTTTCTCGAGCGTGGACCGTCCTCTAGCTAGGTGGAGTGACGATATACGCAATTTGGCGGACAGCCGTGGGATGCTAAGAGCTGAAGATCGAGCTCAGTGGCGTGCTGTTGGAGAGGTCGATGTCCAGCTGTGGACGGGTAAAGCCTGATGATGATGATTTGGTTTACATTTTGTTTCGATTTACATTTGCATAAGTATGTAATATCTATCTTTTTATGTATAACTACGTATATAATAAATAGCTTAACGACTGGGGAACCAAATCAACTAACTAGTCTAATGGGTACTAAAATTTTAAAATGTAGTAATTCTTCATCTCAACAAGCTTACACCTAGATAACTTGTCATACACACTGTAGTTAAATATAAATACAAAGTGACAAGAAATCAAATTCACAACAATTGCCTACACTCAAATCCACAATTCTAAACGGGATATGAACTTGAAATCTTTCACGGCGTACTGGACTTGTGCCAAATAGCATGTCGAAATAATATATATATATATAATTATAATATCTTCTTGGAATAACACACACGGCCATCCGATCTCGAACTGGTCTGACGTCATCTGACGCTAACTGCGTAATCGATGAGAAGCAAACAAACCGCGTCAATGTTACTGAATTTACTCAATGTTAGTTAATTCAATTGTAATCGGAGTACGTATAGTGTTAATGTTATCATTTCACACAACTCTGTGGCGGAATTGTGATGACCCAGTTCGAGCCGCTTAGCAAACGCCACAGTTGACCCAGGAAACGTCGTAATCGAGTTTAGTGCAACTGTACCATTATTTACATGTAGTTATAACATATGCGCTTGTCTAATTAGACAATTGCAGTCACTCATCATCATTATCAACGTCAGTGGGCTCAGACAAAATACTTTTCCATGAGCGTTACCGCCAAACGTCAACATGTATGAAAATGATATAAGCTGCGGAAAAGTAATGGTTCATCACGCTAGTTAGCTTAACGCTTACGGAAAAGTATTTTGTCTGAGCCCACAGGTGCGTAGGGATAGAGATATTTGACACTTGGCACTCTCTGCGTACCTCTTAAGGGACGTGGCGTGACGATATAATAATGAAAATAATGATAATAATTATTATTATCATGGTTATGAAATTTTTTTAAAAGAGCTTTGTACTAGTTGAAAACAAACAATTTGAAGTGATGTCAACTCATTATCGCTAAGGAAATGTTCTTGTCAGAAAATCTCGTCTCTGTTCACCTTAAGGAAAACCGAGGGTTGCTTTTATTTTAAATAAGGATGCTTTTGAAAGCGCTGTATTGTAAAAACAAAAATTTAGAATGCATGTCATAACCCTTACGCCACCGAAATGTACCTATACTAGTTTGAATGTTCGAATTTGTTACAAATTGAATTTCTGTCATATGTTATTGCATAGATACGATTAAAATATATGCCTCTAAATAGAGCCACAAATGAAGCGATTCACAGTTTAAATGAAAAGATAATAGCGTCAATAATCTAAAAACACGCGCTATTATAAATGAAAGTGTTTTAATATCATGTCTCGGGTTAATAACGTACCCTAAGCGTATCCCGCGAGAGACTTGATGTGTCTTGTCGTAAACGGTTTATTCACTGAACTATACGTATTTTGTAAATAATATGGTTGTAGACAACAGTATTGTTGTTTTCTAGTTATGGCTCGGAGTCTGGATATGTGCTCGGTGTATGGCAATAGGCTCCACCACCTATTCCACAATGGGACGTAAACGTAACTGGTGAAACGTGAGAGTGTACTGCACTCCTCTGCCTGCCTTCTTACCCAAGTTATGTTTCTCATTCCAATGTAAGTTTTATTTAGTTCGTGAATGAAGAGATAGAGGCGTATGGTTTGTAGATTGCCACGTATCGTTAGTAATTATTTTCTGCTTTGCCTAAGGCACCGATCGATATAATCGTAAAATCGCTTTAATCAACAAAAGGAAAATAATATTTTTGAAACGAGTTACGAGTACTTGAACTATGCACCAGAGAACCATAGCATAATAATAAAGTTGCATTTAAGAGACGATAAAAAACGTAAATTACACCTAACGAGACTTTAATAATATCCCTCGGTGAGGTTTTTGTGGGATATTTTTAAAAATTCGTTTTCAGGAGCGCTTTAATTTTTCCAACATTCAGTTGTTTTAAAACAATTTGTGTACGATTTGAAATGTGTTGGAATTTTAATGTTTCTATTATTGTATATTTCTTAGTGTAAAATAGTATTCTGTAGCCTTAAAGATCGTCTTAACGCTTACCTACGTACATATCTGCAAACTTTTGATGCGTTATTTTTTACGAAGTAGAAAAAACATTTTTATCTATATCCCATAATCCCATAAGTATCCAATCCCTAATATCTCTAAAATATTTCCTAGGATCACACACATATGTGTGTGACTACTTCTGGAGCTGAATGTGGAATCGCCCATCTCATTTCTCAACGTCCGCTAATCGTTCACATTCAACCTGGCCAGATAAGCAAAATCACTGATCAAATTTGTATCGGTTTAATTCACGAATGTTATTTTATGATAGCCGGATTATTGTATGATAATAACGGGTAAAATGTGGGAGTATACTACACTCCTCTGTCTGCCTTTTCGGGGATTATAAGCGCGATATTACGTTTATGATATTTTATTATGAAACTCTTCAAAGTTACCGATCAGTGCTAGGATTTGAACTCCAGACTCGCATAGCACGATTTTACAATCAAATCTACTATATAATCAGTTAATTTAGTATAACATTGTCGTTAAAATCATATTGCGATTGTTTACGATCGATTTGTTATGTTTAGTAACGAAAACAAGTGACATTCAACGTACATGAGCGAATGTGAAAACAGTAAACTAATTTATTAACTGTGGCGCTCGACGTGTTGTTTCATAGTATTAGTTATGTTGGTTTAACGAACTGTGGACATATGGAAAGCAGCAGTACACAGAGTATTGTATTTAATGTCGTTGCAACTTGTTATGATTGTTCACAGTACACAAATAATTGTGTAGTGAACATGAAGTGTACATATACACTGCATGTTAACGTTTGGCCGAATTCACGTTGCTGGGAACTAAGGCGGACTTGCTCTGATTGGCCACTTGATTGACTTGAATTAAATAAAAAACTAGTATCCAATATAATATACCATGTCAAATGCTACACCATGTCGTTCCATGCCATATCATGCTATACTATGCCATGCCGCCGTATCATATCACTGTACAATACGAATAGTAGAAAAGAAGCTACGTGAGGTTCGATTAATACGGCAAGTTGACGGTCCGACGGCTACACCTCGTACATATTTTTATATTGACATTAATAGACACCGATAGCTAGCTGCAATTAATTGTCATAATACATTTTGTACGTGGCTCTTTATTAATTTTGAAATAATATTGCAACCGAAACGATGACTCCATCAAGAGTTTCCGTTTCAGAAGAAGAGTTTATTCGTAAAACTCGATATCTCGTACGTAAACGTGAAACTCAATATTCGTAAATTAAATCGTGAAACGCGAGTCTCATTTGATTTTTATTTCTCATTATTTATATTTGACTGCCTCGTTGGTCGTGTTGGTTGCGAGTGCATCTGCCGAACGGGAGGTCCTGGGCTCGCTTCCCGGGACGGGCACGACTAAATTTTTCTAATTTAGATTTTTTAGTAGTGGCTCGGAGTCTGGATATGTGCCCGGTGTATGGCAATAAATTAACCGCCTATTCCATAGTGGGACTTAAAAGTAACTGGTTAAACGTGGGAGTGTTCTACATTCCTCTGCCTACCTCTTCGGGGATTACAGGCGTGATGTTACTATGTTTAGTAATAATTTACATATACAATTACACAGCTACGTCACATGAGCCAGACTTGTTATTGCAGCCATTACCGTCATAAATATCAACAAACCTTGACTTTTGTATGTCTGGAGACTGCAGACGTCTGAACTGGCTGCCAATAAGTCCCGACCGCCATATGGTTGTGAATATAGTTATGTTACAATGCTATAGTTGGTTATGATTGATTGAATGATGGTTATAATACTATAGTATACTTATATGTCACAATACCTTAGGTGGTTATAGTTGGTTAATGGTTATAATACCTAAAAAAGTTATATATTACAATACCATAGTTGGTTATGGTTGGTTGGTTAATGGTTACAACATAATAACAAAAATAACTTTTGTATAAGACGAATGTTGATAGACGAATATAAGAAATATTTTATAAATATTTCAAAATATTGTGTGCCATTGACAAGCTGCGCCAGAGCTTCCGGCTCCAACAATCCATTCAAAGCGCCTTGATGCGATGGAGCGTAACATTTGTCGATAAATCGAAAAATGCATTTTGAATTTGAAAAATATGAGCCAACGTGAATAAATCTTTGTCGTTTATTTGACTGGCCTATTTGCCTATTTCGTAGATACCGGAAGGGTGGAACATAGATTTTTTTCCCTTTTATCGTTCCGCTGTTGGAACATGGGTTTCCTCTCAGATTGAGAGGGTTAAGGCCATAGTCTGCCACGCTGCCCAAGTGTGGGTTGACAGACTTCACACGCCTTAGAGAACAATTTTATTTTTTTGAGAACCTTGAAGATGTGCAGGTTTCCTCACCACCTTTTCCTTCACCGATATATCAAGTGATATTTAAACTTAAAATTATCATTAATATTAATATTAATTATTAGTATTAATTCTGTCAAGTTGTATTATTATCAGTATAGATATCTATATAGAATTGTACGTGCACGTGACTAGCGTATTTAACAGTGGAATGATCAAAGGATTGACGATAATTCTCGTGCATAATAAAAACATTGTTTAAAATGACGTTGGATTACATGTGTTTAATTTATTTTAACATTATGACATCAACAGTGTACAGTATGTTAGTGACATAAATTAATAAATAAAACTGTTACTAAAGTGATAAGCGATACAAGTACTTAGAGGCACTTTCATTCGGAAGTGAAATTGGCAACTCGCCAGTTCATTAGGTGTTTGATTGAAAATAGTAAAAACCTTGACGCAATGGTTGTATAATGGCGCTTGTTTTGTTTAATCTTGGTTATACGTCAATAAAAAATATGAATGCATTTTTAGTTTACCTCCTCGAGTATTTGTCTGAAAAATTGTATGTTATCTTCGTAATGAATGAAATGTTTGAAGTGAGTGATGAGTAATAGAAATCACTTCCGGTCTGTAAGAATAGAGACATTTAGTACTCAATGTTGTCTGCCGACTCTGTAAGGTGTCTGGCGTGATGGTATAATACTTAATAATTACCGAAATTATATCTTACCTTTTAAATAATCACCCTTAGTTTTCAAAGTTTTTATTTACGATTACTTCGCTAATCAGCTGCCCAAGCTCAGCGCTTTTAACTTTCACTTGCAAAGTTCGCTGGCAACTCGCCAACTAAATCGTGTGTTGCTAACAAGTAAAACAACTTTATTTTACACCGATTCTATGTTAAAACTTTGATAGACTGGTTTGTTAGTAGATGACATTTATCCAGAACTTTCCTCAGAAGCAAATTCTTGGGAAAGAAGAAGGGAAAGAAGTATTCAAATCTTTTTTAAAATCATTTCCATTTTACTGTAATGAACAACACTTTCATTATTATAATAAACATCAATTCATTTACTGCTTACTGTTCAATATTTCATGAATGTAGTTGTACATATATGATTATATACTTGTATGTACGCAGGTCCTCGTATGGCAAATATTTTAATTGAAAAGAATATCAATTGGTTTCACTGTAATTTTCATTTTTTTTAAACCAACGTTTCATGCCTAACAAACTATCCCTTATAAAAATGGGATTGGAAAAAAAAACATTTTTACTCACTTACTGTGTTGTAATAACACAATTCATTTAAAAATTTTGAGACTCTGTTTATACAAATTAACACTTTAAAACTTCTAATAATAAAACATCACCCTAGTATTTATTCGAAGGGGTAAAAACCGAATTTTTGCGATACGACCACTGGGTCTGAAATGAATATTTCAAATTTAATTAATATTTGATAAAATTCCATCGGTTTAGCGAAGATATTAATACATGTCAAGTTGAAACTGCCAACATGAAATGGCAACTCGCCAGGCAATTAACCCTCTAATGAAAACAATTTACATTCATATCCACATTATAATAGAATTGATACTTTCTCTGTAAACTCTTTGTTTGTACACTAGTGAAAAAAGTGAAGTGTTTTTTTTTCATTATTTATTAGGTTAACCTTCAGAAGAAACGAACGCGAATTTTTCATTCACAAATTATTGTTTCTGATTTTGTATTATTAGGTTTAAAATTAATGTTGAATTTGTTACAAAATTTACCGAAAATGTGTTTACATAATTTCGTACGGTTTTTGTACTTATTAATATAAAAGTATTTTACACAATTACTGACTGCCTGGTTGGTGGTCGTGTTGATTGCAACCGCAACTACCTCTCGAGAGGTCCTGGATTCAAATCCGGAGTTGGGCACTATAGGATTTTTCTAACTCAGATTTACTAGTAGTGGCTCGGGGTTTGGATTTGTGCTCGGTGTATGGTAATACACTCACCAACTTTTCCATATCCGGTACAGAACTAGCTAAAAAATACATATCTGTCTAGTTTGAATGCATCACTAACAATTGCTGACATTGCAAATTATGAGGCCTCGCTTTCCAAACTCTGACTTAGATGCCAGACGAAGTTGTGGTTGAACGGACTTTGAAATGGCTTCTAGATCGCTGATAAATGTATAATTGAACTGTTACTTAGTAAATTCTTGGAAATACACATTATTATTAGGATCAAATTGATATGCGTTATTAAATTACGAGTGTATACGTCATTCGATTTATAGGTTTCAAGTTCCGAAGATATAAAATAAATAAAATTTTCTAATACAGCAGTGATTTTTTTGAATGATGTGATATGATTTAAATTTCACCGTCTTCAGTTAGACTCTGGTAGCTCCATCGCTCCACATGAAGAAATAATCTAAGTAGAGTACATCAGTAGCAGCAAGCAGTAGCAGTAAGCTGAAGCCCGATAATATTGCAACTTTTGGAGCTCATTTAAGAATAAAATGTGTTGTACATGTCAAGTAGTATTATATTTTACACTAAGGATATTATAATGATTAAGATGAGGTGTTAGGAACATAAATCAGTGATTAAGTCTAAAATACATTGTATACATTTCTGTCTAAATTGATATCAGTCGTAATAACTTCAATTTCACAAACATCGGTTCTATAAAATTGAGACACATTTGATATCATCTTATTCTGAGTAGAGAGATCTAATTATATGACGATGAAATTTTCGTTCGACGTACGCAAATGAATTATTATTATTTTAACAAAACACACAACTCTTTTCAAACACACACAATCTGTAAGAGAAAAAAAAACGCAAAACAACTTCCTTTCAAGTTCAAAAAAAATAAAACCGGCCCACGACAATGCAGATGTTGTGGTTTGAAAATCTTTTCCTTGATTACAGTAAGCCACAATGCGTGAGTTTTAATCACGACGGATCTTACAGGACAATACAACCGACCGTTCTAAGCCTACATGATATAAACAGTAAGATTTTCTTTCGTTGTGGTGGAGAATTGTAGGCATTTTCAATTTGAAAATCTAAGCTGATATACGTATACATTTTTGAGTTTACATACGATATTATCTTAAAATTCTGTTAATTTCATCATGATCATCAGTCAGTGTCAGTCTACTTCAGGACATCAACATCTCTTAAACAGCACACAAGCGCCCTCTCTTCGGCTTGCCCCATCCAGCTTAAACTACCACGTCTCAAAATTCAAAATCTGAAAAATCTAAGACAAGTCTATCCAATAGAAGAACAGTTGTTTATCAATGATAATAGGTGAAGCGAGGTCGATACCAAGAGCAAACCTTCAAAATAGAATTCTACTGCTTATTGTAAATGGTAATTGTCGTTGACAATGCAAAGCAAAATTTAGACATTTAAAAATTCTAGACAGCATTTGTTCTTTCCACGCGATCTAGGTCTCCGTGTATCTAAGCTTGCAATCAAGGATTAGTAAGATGTAAATAATTTAGTGCAATTCAAGTTGGTCCCTAGCGTCCTCTAGGTACGTATTGTTTAGATAAATATATTTGGGGCTCACCTACATAAATTGATGTGACGTGGGTGGATGGGGATATGTGATCACACGTGCGCCTGTAGCCCGATCTGCCCTTTGGGAATAGAATGTATGTAAATTTTAACCTTAGTATATTTTTAAGATTAAATATCATTGGCCGTAACGGTGAAGAAGGATATCGTGAGGAAACCTGCTCACCTGAACGTTTTATACAATATTTAAGGCATGTGAAATTGCCAACCTGCAATTGGCCAATGTGGCAGACTATGTCTTTAATACTTCTCGTCCTGATTGGTCCTGACATGGGTCTCGCCATGTCCATCATTTAAAAGACGAAAGGATTATGGATGCTGATAATGATAATGACAATTTTCATTAACCCACCATGCTATTTCCGAGTATAATCCACACTACGATCTCCTAACGAAGCGCAGGTAATTATTTTAACGGATTATAAAACGATATATTCAAAATTATGAAAGCGATCAATGCGTTTCATTAAAATACTAGTATATTAACGTTAATATCTTGTTGTAGTGCTCTAACGAATACCGATATGACAATGGATACCCGTTGAAATGCGATATTATCTTTGAAATATGATGAATCTAATGGAACAATAATAATCATGATATCCGGGAAAAGCTTAATGATTCCGTAGCCGTTACCGTACCTCAATAAATACCGAAGTTATGTAAATGATGTATAAATATAGTTCTTAATCATTAATGTACTGTACAAGTGTACAGATTAACGTATTAATAGTACGGAAAATATACGAACATTATAAAACAATTTTGTTTGTAAGTACCGAATGTACATTGATTGTGTAAAGATTACGGCTGTCCCCGAAGAGGCAGACAGAGGAGTGTGGTACACTCCCTCGTTGCACCAGTTCAGTTTATGTCCCACTATGGAATAGGTGGTGAGTCTGTTGCCATACGCGAATATCTTCTGAAACCCACCAAACCAGAATCGGTTATCAACAGTCTGACGTACGATCCAATTGAGTTCGGATCTCGAAACTACGCGCCAAACAAATGTAACGCCGCACAACGAGCAAGTGCTGTTTGATGTGTGTCAAAGTTTTAATTGAGAATTGGAAAAAGCGTTTTGACGTTTAACATGGAAATTTAATATTCCGGTATTGACGTTTTTATGCGGAACATATTTTGGTTCACGAATACGTCAATTTTAGACTCGAAAAAAATACAAACACGCCTGTAATCCCCGAAGAGGTAGGCAGAGGAGCTCAGTACAGTCCCACGTTTCACCAGTTACGTTTACGTCCCATCATGGCCTTAGTTTGTGAGCCTATTGCCGTACACTGGGCACCAGTCCAAATTTACTTTTATAAATTAAGTTTGTCATTAATTTTATTGTTTTATACTGACGGCAGGTCCGTTACGAGTTAGGCAGAAAGCACCATTTTCCGTGTACCTGTATCCGTACAGATCTAACTTGCTTCTGCACTCATTAGTCTAGATACGCGCACGTCGAACTCGGAGATTTCAGATGCTAGCTAGTATTCAATTTATTTGGTCAAGCGATTCCTTACAATAATTATGGTCTACGTATCCGTCATCTATTCCACTGTACAATGCTTGTTTTTATGACATAAGAAAAACGTTATCCTTTTAAGTAGGCAATGAGCTTTCAAACTAATTATAAAGCAATTTGAATTCTTTTTCGAAACGTGACGGAGATTTTTGTGCAAAATTGTATTAGTTAATCTTAATGACTAACAACTGTACGCTTTGAAACTAAGTCTAGATATGAGCTCTACATACTTTTAAGTCTCAAGTTGTCTGTATGTATAAAGTATATACAATAAATATACTTCAACATAATATATAATCGTATATGATCATTCTCCATCTCTATGGACACATAATACAACTAAATACAAGATTACATAATACAGAAACACCAGCATCTCCCACATGATAATGCTCCGTTTGAATCAGTGTTACATTATAACGTTATATACATATAAACGTTAGCAGTATATCAAAGTTTTAATTGAGAATCGGAATAAAGCATCGCCTTTGATGTGCGTCGGAAATTTAATTTGTTTCGAGCTCGATCGTACGCGCCGATCGCTTTTCTATGGACGTTGAATTGTTTTCACTTATTGTCTTTACATTTTTCATATCAATGTTTCTAAAAGTATTGCTGTAATTCTTGTTTTCTTCAGTGCCACTACTCAGTTTTGCGGCCACCTAAGTCGCAGCGAACATCTAGGTTTTGGAAATACACGTACTCGTATATATTTAAATTATATTTATTTGTAACTATGTAGTCTGAATAAGTATTTTGAATAGTTGAAATAATTTGGTAATGTTATCGGAATTTTTTCATCGATCAATCTATAAAGACATTTTAAATCGAAACATCACTTGCAATGACATTCAGAAAGTCATAAAATGTATTTTGTGTTATTCATATTCAATAAAAATACTATCCTAACCACAATTGGATTCATTCACAAATTTGCAAATTAGCCATTTTCAAATAACATAAGTTTATCTGCCCGAAAAAAAAAAAGCATAGTTGGTAAGTAAAAATAGCGTATACAGACAGCGTAAGCGAAACGACATAGATCGAGCGGAGTTTCGCGTGACTGTAAAATGACAAACAGTTTGCACAATAAAGGGCGACGTGTAAAATACACCACCAGAGCACAGACACACTCCAATTGTACGTAGATGCGATAAAACTGAAGCGGTAAAAGCAGTATATAAAAGTGCAGTGTGGTTGAAAATTTAGCATCTCGCTCGAACAGTCGGTGATATTGTTCTTTGGCACGCAAGCTGGTTGCGCTTTTTAAATATAATATTATACTTTGTATATTTGTAGAAATAGTTTTATCATGTTTAATGTAGTATATTAACTATATGAAAGTAATAAAATTATTTCTTCAAACGATTCAAGCTTTGCTTGTATTAAATTTGGACTTAGAATTGCTTATACACGTGTGCGTTACATTATTTAAGTTTCTTCCTTATCGAAATCAGAGGGTTTTTTCTGAGTATTTTTGAAACAAATAAATAACCGTTAACATAAGTTCATAATGGAAAACCGCTATAGGAAATTTTTTTTACTATTCTGACGGTGAAACAAAGTAAAAGGTAACTAGAGCACGAAGTCCATTACTAATTGCAAAATAATGAATATCTTACACACACGAAACAGAGCAAAGAAAATAATAATTTACGTCCCATTGTTCAAGTTTCAATCGACCATGATATGGTCGATATTATGTTGGTATACTTTATATATTGACCTTGTGCTACGAAGCGCAAATAAAATTATAACTTTTGTAAATCTCGTAGGAGTGTAAATTCGATATCAGGAAACGGAACGCACGTGTTGAGCTCGCTTCTCGATTTCGCTTCGATTTTATTTCCAATCCACTCGACCGTGCTGCCAAGATAGCGCTGGGAATTTTTGTAAAATACCGTCGAACGATCTACTAAGGTATTCACTGGTGGGAATTTTATTATTGGGAAATTCGATTTTCGCCTTGGTTTTAAATTAACACTGTGGTTATGGTTTGTCTTGATCATTAGTAGGTGTCAAGCGTTTTCGTTTTCGTACAATCCGAATGGGTTATAATGATTTTTGGCAGATTAACGTTTTCTTGTAGAATATTAATTTTATAAATGTTTATATTTGATTTTGTCTCGGCGATTTCACTTGGTGTAGCTCACTTAGTTCTACGTCAACTTCATTTGTTGGGATGTAGCACGCTTCCTTAGAAACTTATTCACTATTCACTTAACTAAATCCAAGTGGTACTTAATGGATAAAATGGGCCGATGCTTCGAATTCAACTAGCGACAAAACGAAGCATTGAATTCGAGAGAAGATAGAAGTCTTTCTTAATCGCTCCACCACCACATATCATGTCTGCAGACAGATTCATGAAAACCGCTTCACAAGATTTAATGATGAAACAATGTAAATACCTTAGACCGCACACACAGTATACCTTAGACCGCTGGGTGATGAGATGCCGTCTCTGAAGTTACCACTACGAGTTTCAAGGGTACATTGCAAACTAGAAGACCTGACTTGGTTCTAAAATAATGGATTCCTTACATGCTAAAAATTGTGATAAGTAATTAAAATACTAAATATTGCACAAATAACAATAGTTATTGAGCGAAAACTTAAAGATTAATCTTGAGGATCAAAGGAATGATGTAAAATATCTTAACGGGAAAAGTTTCGCTTAAAGTTCATCTTTGAAAGATTTTATAAGAGAGTAACGTTACATTCCTTTCTCATTTAATGGAGTTTAATTTGGGAATTTGGGAATTTAACAGGCTCGTAGTACAACGTGAAATAATATTCATTAAAACTCATGATATATTTAACGATCGTATTGAAGAAACATAGTCCTAATATAAATATATACATATATACTCGTATATATCCTTGCCGACCTGATGCGTTCTACATTTATCTTTCTTCCTACCTTCTACATTTATCATTATCTTCACGGACGCCCATTTTGAAGACTACTACTTGAACATAAATTGTTATATTGAAATGTAATAGGTTGTATGAATTTTTTTTTTATCTTGTATTATAATTTACAAATATAATCTTTTATCGTTTCACTATATGGTAATTCCTTTGCACGTCTATTAATTTTTCTTGGCACATTTTGTTTGCTTATTTCAAAATATCCATTTTGTTAATATTACTTACATAGCATAAAATATTCAATAAAGATTGCGTCTCCCTAAAAACTGTGGCCTGAAGACTTCCTATCCGACCCCATTTTAACGAGGATCAGAATTGAGTTCGTGATCCCGCATTGAGCGCCACGTGACGTCACGATATGTGGGTAGTTTGCATAAACGACCCTTTGTTATAATGTGTTACCTTGTTGATTTTATCTAAACCTTGGATGTTTTACAACCTGCTGTGAACAAAAAGCTTTTAATAGGATTACATATTTATGTTTTATAAGATATGAATTTATTTACGATCCGGATCTTTGAACCCGTAGCCTTTGACCGCTGAATTGCTTACTGTTATAGTGATAAGTAGATTGAAAAGGAATAGAATTTTGTGCAAACCTCTAATATCATGAACATCGATATTATATTAATGTCTGCGACATCCAAAGCTTATGTTTAGATTATTGTTAAATGATTCGTGAGTTACATATGACTAACAATTAAGCTTACTTGACTCACGTATTATATAGATGCTTAAGAACCTGAGAAATGACGAATAAAATATAAAGTAGCACTTAGATAAACACAACAGATGTTTATAAAATCTGGGAGAATTTCTCCATAAATCCATAAGATTCTATCTGAAAGCCCTTTATATTCTACCTTGAGCAACTTCCGAACAGCCCAGCCACTTAACCGAAGTATCAGTTTTACCAAGATACGCTAAGGCATAAAATTAATTTCGCCCGCAAATTTTACCATCGTTAAACCGGTTTTTCTTCGATGTTTTACGATTGCAGGCGTAAACTCTAAATTGTATTCCAGCAAACTTTACGAATGGGTCTATAAATTTGTAATGTTTTATGAACTTTAAAATCCAAATTTTCCAAGTTATGATTTGAAATTGCAGCATTTATTTTATTGGTCGAAGCGCCAACTGCCAAAGTGAAAATGGAAATAATGCAGTCAGGCACTTCGCTGCACGCCAAGAAACAATTACAAAGGGCGTTCCGTGTACAAATCATGAAATGGTCGATAAAATCGTAACGGTCGTAAGTACAGGTCAAATATCAATGTTTGTTCAGGTTTATTTGCTGAAGGCTTTTGTAGTAAGCGACCAAACAATGTTGATATCAAGGTAGGCAATAGAAATGGTTTTGATAAAAAGACCATTTTAATGGAATGATTATTTATTAGAACTATTATTGTTAGTTCCAGTCACGAAGAAATTGATTAATAAAAAAAAAGTAACATCACGCCTGTAAATCCCCGAAGAGGTAGGCAGAGGAATATAGAATATTCCCACGTTTCACCAGTTACTTTTAAGTCCCACGATGGAATAGGTGGTGAGCCTATTGCCATATACCGGGCACAT
>DWDV01000461.1:0-16638 GCA_018245615.1 Mimoniades ocyalus | reverse complement strand
CGCCCCCTCCCACACAAGACAAGGCGCACAGTAACGCCGCCACCCCAACTGACGTCAGGGACGTGCACTTCTAACACCTGATTGGGTGTCCACCGCCGTGAGCACTGTACTGACTGGAGTGAGGACTTTTGCTTTAATTATGGTGCATTAGTACGAAAATACTTTAAACTAGAACGATTTTTATACGGTGCATCCGTGTTCGAGGACTGATACCAAGACTGACAATTGCATGTGTCTAGATGTAGTAACCTACTTACTGCATGTACGATTTAGACTACACGATGTACGATGTACATTATTGTGGATAGTTTTTTAAAAGTAATTATAAGGCCTGCGTGCTACTTGTAAATTGCCTCTAGTCTGTTTCTAACAACTATGATGTTCAGAGGCGTTGCGCTGAGCAATCAAATATGTAATATAAATCTTACGTTTAGGATGTGATTGTTCTTCAGTTCTAGTGTACGTGGTTCTTGAAATTACATACTACCTCTTAATGTTTAAGACACACTTAAGCTCAGAGAGTGCCTTGTTGGTGCCGTACATCGGTTTAATAGCTGTTTAAAAAGTAAGCAATTACGACATGTTTACGAGGGACCAAAGTTGACGCTTTCCGTTTTTACATTGAACAGTTGTTAGGTACAGATAACATAAATACGGACACTAGTTGTCTATATACAATTATATATTCCGTTTTGTTTTTATTTTCAATCATAGAAGTACACTGTGAGCGAAGCTAATTTTATGTTACTTGTAAGTAAACAAAGTGGAAGCAAATATATTTTGGTTTGATCGTAATGAATATATTTATATTAACGTTACAGTATGTATATGCATTACTGTATGTATATAGAGTAGATGTACACAGGAAATAGACCACCGTTATATGAATTTATGTCCTATCGATTTCCACGATTGTTGTTAAGTGATTTTCTTTATATAATGTCAATCTATATAAAAATGTCACTAATAGCGAGTCAGACAGATATAACAAATATCGGGGGGAAGGCAATAAATTACGCTTTTATATAGTAAAAAACTTAAATATACTTTCTCTTAACGAATGTGTACGTGTGTGTATGTGCGCGCAATACAATTGAACAATTATGAACGATTCCAACATATTTGTAACAATTACATATATTGTAACTATATTAGACACATACTTTGTAGCTTTCAACTAAATTTGTAGAAGGCAAAGGGCTGTATATTTTTGTTGTAGACGACTATCATTAATTTTGTATATAAGCATATAATTGTTCCTTGTCGGAAAATACTGTTCCAGCAGTCTAGATTAAGGGAGTAAACATGTAATGTGATAAGTGTTTAAATATTAATTTAACTTCAAATCATAGTCACTTCCAGTCATAATATGTTAACTTAGGGGTACTATGTTATTTGTCTTTGGATTATTAATATTAGGAAGAAAATATAAAAAAATGTGATTCTTCAAGAAACTTAATATTAAGTTTTGCATTGTTCCTATATTTTATTGGAAGCAGACAAAGGCAATAGTGAAGTTCCACTTTGGTGTACTTAATGAACCTTCAAGAAGGCGGGGGATGGCAGGGAACATAGGTTTTACTTTATATAATTGTGATATAGTTTCCACAGATATTAATTATTGTTAGTATATTAAATTGCTTCTATATTTAAGTACGAGTGGCGCAGGCAATGACTAAAATATAAATAGAAATTAAACTCCGTTAATTGTAATTATTATTTAAGAAGTTTACTGTCGTTCATAGATTATAATTAAATAAGATTTATCAATAGTCCAATGTCTTCCATGTGCGCACGCATGTCGTTCAGTGCCCCTTGTTGGCACAATCGATGTCTTTACGACAATTCATTATTATATGTATTGTATTTCAGATTTTCTGTGTAACCTATTAAGATTTTCGTTATATTTTTCAATGTAACCATATTTACTAACATCGATGTATAGATTTAAATGTAAATATAAAATATATTATGCTCTAAGCATGCGGTGCCATAAGTAACACTACTATGAAAGTATTTTGTATAAATAATATTGAAATGTTATATGCGAGTGAACCTACATAGAATATATATACTATAATTATAGGTTTATTGAAGCTTAAATAATATGATTATTGACAAATTCATTTTGTGAAATATGTAACATTAGTTGTTCAGTAATATATCACGTACTGAATTAAGTGGAAAATGACACCGTTATATACATTTATATATTACATGTGTAAAATTTGTGGGAAAATATACGCATTACAGAATAGACTTACTTAACGTTTATTTTGGCTTTTGGACTGGCTTATTATTAGTAGAAATAAGAGTACTATAAACTTTTATGAAGTAATATACAATTAATAAGGAATCGGGAGAACATTGATTTTCCAATATTGTACGTAGGTTATAAACTTTTGTATAGAGCGACTGGCTCGGAATCATCATGATTTTTAAATAGTTTATGGCAACGCACCTTGTAGTAAGAAGCTAAATTCTAAAGATTTGATTTCACGCGAAGTTGCGTTAATTTTGATTTTATATGTGATTATTATGTTTAAGTTACTTTCTGTATTGTATAATTGTTGCAGTTGAGATGTAGATATTTAAACAATGACAATAAAAATTTCAAAACTATAACTGGTCATCATTTATATAAAAGGGCATAATTGCTCAGAACTGTGCATCATTTGAATAACGACGCAGTCACCAATTCAGAATTATATTAAATAAATTTTGTTAAATATTATGCAAAACAGCGCAAATCTTACTGAAAGTCCAACATAACACATTATGGAGTGTAGTTTTAATATTACTATAAGTAAAGCTTTGAATAGTACAAATACTGCTAGCTTGAATTCAATTTGCACTAACGAACTAAAATATTCGTTTCTTGATAGAACAACTAGGGCATCTTCTGAGTACTTATTGGATTAAAGACATTTATTTTATTTAGTTTATATTACATAGAGTTACGCTTAACTCGTTGACGCATTGTACCGAAGAGCCCATTGGTGATGGTGATATATTGTGGTGTGCTTGTGGTAGGTAGTTTAAAAGCAGGCAAATCATATTTAAATTTTATTAGGCGTTTGTAGAAAGGTTGGTTCTATGAAAGTAAGTATAATTAGTAAAGACGTTTTCAAAATATAACCAAACACATTTAAATTTAATAGCTGCACTAAATACAGTAACCGATTGCGTAATTCCTCAAGCTTTTTAATTTTAACGTAGGTATTTTACAGAGATGAGACATTTTTAAAATAACAGTAGGTATTTGAAATGCAAAATACAAAATACTTTTTTTAGAGAAGCATTTTCTATTTTATTTGAAATACTTTTTAGGACATATTTTGAACATTAAATAAAACTGTTTTCTTTTCGGGCTACTAAAAGAAAAAAAACAAATTTGACGTATATGACATGCATGACGTCTGTGACAAAGAGCTAAATTTTAATTAGCTTAAATGAGCAACAGTCAAGTGCATTTGATGGACCCTAAAGCTAAAGAAGCAATTTTGGTCTTCTTGAAATTAGCCTTCTTCTGCCTAGCTTTGCGCCGGTAGAAAGGCTTTTTTCTTATGCTGGCATGATTATACGACCGCATAAAAAAAAGATGAGTGACAGTGTATTTGGACAAATTATTTTGTTAAAATCTGTTAAATAATTTTATTTTGATCACCTGTTTAAATAAAATAAAAAACACTAATAAAATAAACTAAGTTTAAAACAAGAGGCATTTTATATTAATAAAGTATTTTGAAAATATGTATTTTGTATTTTAAATGTAAAATGAAAACCCATTTTGTATTTTGCATTTGCAATAAAAAAACAAAAGTATTTACATTTTATATTTAAATACATTTTATAATATATTTTGCACATATCTAGATATTGAATAACATTTTGAAAAGGTCTATATTAATTATACTTACCTACCCTACGTTTGTAGAATAAACCTATCTACATACGTGATGATGAGGTAATGCTGTCCACAGAGTTATTTTATTATACCTGTATATCTATACATATATGAGAAATTTAACATTTATTTTTTACCTGAAAAGCTTGTTTTTAAGATATTTTTTTTTACTTTTAATATGTCTTTAGAATTTATTTACAATTGGAATTGTTGTGATGAATCGTTTTATATTAGTCTCCACACCAACAGTAGTCCACTTTTTGGATAATTGTTTATTAGATATTGGACAGCCATATTGGATTCTCATAATGACATTATTTTTCTTATTCTCCTCAGAAAGTCCTTTCATTTAACATCCCATATCATGGGAATGCATAAAATATATCTAGTCCTACATTTCGGACAGTCCGCCATATTGCATTTAAATTGACGTTATTTTATTTTTCATATTGTCCTCAACGAATTTTTTCATTTAATACTCACATCATGGGAATGCATAAAATATACTATAAGATCAATAAATACTTAAAAAATAAGTGTGTTACATTTATCATATCTATAAGTTTGCTATACAGGTACATTATATAGGTATGCCTATAGGTACATTACGGTTGTCGCCACATTCTAAAATTTTAAAGACATTTTTGTAATTATTACTGAAAAACGATACTAGATTGTAAATTACGTAAAGTTACGGTAGTGGCACATCACTATTTATGATTCGCAAAAAAACTAGCAACACAGCTTATGTCAATTTAGTCCGTAGCGAAAAAAAACAGGCTATAGTTCGCCATTTTAGATTTAGAATGCAGTCACTTAGTCATGCATCGTCATATAAACAAAACGTATATTTATGCAAAATTTCAGCTCAATCGGATATCAAGAAGTGGGTGAATTAGAGTTTAAGATTTGAAATAATGTGTTGGTTACATATGAACATGTTAAGTGAAATAAGAGCTTGTAAAAGAGTAAAATTCTCCATATTTGAAATAAAACATAACACGTCAAAAAATCAATATTTATTAAAACAAATTTACAATTTCATATACATTGGAAGAGTTATCACTTTGGAATTACTGACAATAATAAATAATTGTTTACTTTTTATTATATATAAAAACGATCAACTAATGATTCGAAAAGTAAACAATCTTATATTGGTGGAAGTAATTTTATCGAAAAAACATTTTATAGTCTGTCAAATAAATAATAAATAAATATACGGATGGAGACTTAATCGTTCCATTCAGAAAAAAGAAACAAAAGCTGAGTAACGGCACATTTTAAGTACCCTGTGGTTACGTAACATGTTTCTATGTTCAACACTGCTAAAATTACAAACAAATTAAATGCAAACTACGAGTAACTTTAACTGTTAAAATATTATTCGAAATCGTTCGTTCGTAATAATGAAATTTGAATTAAAATCACTGAATATTGACTCTATATCGGGACAGATTTAAATTAGTCATGTGGCAGGAACGGTTTCGTGAAGTGTCAGAGGAAAGACACGTGTTTTTCCAGTTGCAATCTCAACTACGAAATACTCCTAATAGGCATGTAATCATTAGATTAAACGAAATGTAACATAAGGGTCGCGCTAATATTGGGAATATGTACAGTCGATCCACTAATAAGACGATTAGAATGATAGTTTCTGTTTTAAAAGTAGCAAGTTCATACGAAAAGACATGAAAAAGAATCTAACACGATAAAAAGATAGGATTACGAGAAACTTTACATTATGGCGGAATTTTCATTTCTTTACATTATAGCGGAATTTTCAAGCCATTTCATTACTTTGTTGCACGTATTGGTATTTGTATTTTTGCACAGACTTGAAAAAACTGTTTTTCCAGTGAGGAAAACACTTTAAATATCAATATAAACTATACAATATGTCTGGGTACCCTAAAGCTATGAATGCAAATGGAGATAATAGATGAGGAAAATTAGGAAAGCTAGTAATTCATACATTTAAAAAAAATGTTTATATGTGTGGTAAACATGTATTCCGTTTCGAATTCACGTGCATTCTGATTGTGTTCAAGAGAATGTCAGAACACTTTAAAGGATTCGTATATATTTACCCCTTTAGTTTAATCTATCGAAAAAAGACTAACATTTCGATGAATCTTTAAAACCTAAACTCCTATCACATTTTAAATAGGTAGTATATTAATTTTACATAAAATACAAACTGATTTAAAAAAAATTAAACAAACTGTTTCTAACAACCATACATCTAAAAGGTACTGTCACTTTACTCAATAGTCAATACACATTTACCAAACAATTGATGAAACGTAAACGTGGTGGTGATGGCCTCTTGTCGAAGTTATTCGTTATTTTCTCGCAAGTAAGCGGACAATTTGTACAATTTTTTTTATAACATTTTCAAATTGTATACAGTAGCGGCAAACGTATCGAAATGCAGTACTAAAAATAGCCATCAAATAACATAACATAATGTATTATTTATCTTAGAGATAATGGAATATAAAATCTATACAGATATCATCCTATACAAAACTGCAACTCACATATGCACCACCTTGGGAGTGCTTTTGCCGCGTAGCCAATTAAGAAGTACTGTCGGTGTGCTTTGGGAGTCGCGAGCTGTGAAGGAACGTTAAAATCAAAAATTAGATTTTCAATTAAGTTCTGTGACTTAAAAGTCATTTAAGAAACTTACGTATGTTCTATATTAATCGCTGTAAGATTATAGTAAATAATTACATAACATCCAAAAGAGTACTCACTGAGTGTGTGATGGGCTTGGGTAAGTTGATCCACAGCCTCCGGTGGCAGGTTAGCGACATCACGATGGAGCAAACGCATACCCAGCTGCCGTTGTTCGCTATCGTGACGTAATCTCACGTCTCGACTATGTTTTACACTGCGCAGCTCCGACAACCTGTATTCCAACAACGTATGTGTGTACATATAAGAACTTATTGAAATAAAAGAATTCATATCAAAAGGAACAATATGTCCGTCACTTTCTTTGATGTCTTATAGTTTTTTTCATGCAACTGACTATTGTTTTTACTTACTTCGCTTGCAATTTCGGTTTTTCTGAATCATGGTCACTTATGCTACTACTTCGGGAGGTCTGGGAACGTCGTCTGTCTATTTGGTGTTCCTTTTCTTCACTCGTGGACGGCAATTGTGTAATAATATCATGGCCAGAGTTATCTAGTCCTGGACCTGATTTCATCTTTAGTTCTTCTACAGAACGTAGGCTATCTGAGAGTCTCAATTGAAGCGTATCTCTCTCTTCTAACAATTGTGTTAACTCCATTGTAAGTTCCTCACAACGAACATCTCTTTGATGTAACATATATAATGCCAAATCTAGTTCAGCTCTAGGAACAGCGTCTAGAAGTTCTTTATTTAAAGAAGTTTCTTTTTTTTCATTTAGTAATCCTTGTTTGGTGTCGGAAGCAAATGTCACGTGTTTATCTATTTTACTGTTCGATGACTTAATTATATTACTCAAGTCAGATATTTCTTCTTTCAATGCTGCTATTTCTATGTCCTGATTATCTAGAACTGCTTGTGACTCCGCAGCTTTGCTAGAATATTCTTCTAGACATTTTTTTAGTTCTGTAACCATCTTGTTTAAATTAGTACACTCTACTATTTTGTTGTTTAATTCCTTTGCTAAGCTATTTTTCTCTTCTTCTAATTTATTTTTGTTACTTTCATAATTATCAACTGTATCGTGTAGTTTTAGCCTTAAAACTGCCAATTCCGATTCTTTTTCAAAAGACAAATCTTCAATTTTCTTTTCATATTCCTGCAACTGTGACCTTATCATATCAAATTCTTCTGTTCTCTGTGATAATGCAGTTGTAAATTCATGAGTTTTTTGATAGATTTCATTATCTTTTCGCTCAATTTGTTTAGTTAAATCTAGAACGCGCTTTTCGTAAGCATTACTCAACTCTTCAATTTTTTTATTTAGGTTCTCGTTCTTCAAATTGATAGACGATATTTCACTTTCATGGGCTTTTGCGGCATTCTCAATATCTTTCAAAAGTTTCTGGTTACTATTAGTAAATTCGTTAATTACTTTTTCGTATTCCTCTTGTTTTTCAAGCATTTTATTTTCATGCAAAATCTTTTCATCCTCCATTTCAGCACGCAGCATTTCCAATTGTTGTATCACATCAGAATATTTCTCATGTAAACTTTTGAGAATTTCTTCTTTCTCTTGTAATTTATTTTGCAGGGAATTAATTTGTTCAAAAACTACAATTTTTTCTGCTTCCTCCTGATTTGATGTTTGCATTTTATCCAACAACTGCTCATATTTTGATTCAGAAACAGTTAGTTGTGTACGTAATTCTTCTTCGACTTTCAGAAATTCTCCTTCTCTTTGCGCTAAGTGCTGTTTCCACAACTCTGCTATTTCATATCCCCGCTGATCAACAGCACTTGATACTGATGCACGTAGCTCAGCAACAGTCGATAATAATTGATCGTTTTCATTATTTAGGTTCTGAACCTTTAATTCCAATTCCTTGATAACTATTTCTTGCGCCTTAAGTTCTTGAATAAATTCGTTATTTTTACTTTCCAAGGTGTTTATTATTTCCTGTGCGTTTTCAAATTTACCCTGTAATATAATGCTTTGATCTTCAGTACTGCTTAGTTTCAAATTGACATTTTGTAATTCATTGTTTTCCAATTTCAAATCGTTAAGTGTTTGTTTTAAAACTAATATTTCTTCCAATAGAGTATGTTTGCTTTCTTCCGATGCCTTTTGATTGTTTTCATTGACAAACTTAAGTTCATTTAGATTATTTGCAGCATCCTTAAGTTGGTTTTTATACTCTTCTATTTGTCTATCTACGTCATTTTTATATCTATTTAACTCTTCATTAGCGTTTTGCAGCTCTTGCAATTGTAACTTATATTTTTGGCAATCACATTCTGTTGAGCGAGTCTCTATTTCTTTGAGACTATTATTTAGATCATCTTTCAGCTGCATTAATTGTTGTGATAAATCGTTGTTTTGTAAAGTAAGATTATCAACCATGGCTTGCAGTTCTTCATTTTCTTTCTCAAGTTTCATTATTTCATCGGTAGGCTCTTGATTTTTGAAACAGGGCATAGAAGATACAGTAGAAAAATTAGTGTTATCTTTGGTTTCTGCTCCCCATTGTAATGAAGAAATTTTATCATTAGCTTGTTTAAAATTATATTTCCATAACTCTATTTCATTGTGCATTTTTTCTTTAATGTCTATTAAATTATCGTTTGCATTTTTAAAAACTTCATTTTGCTTTTTAAGAGATTCTTTCTCTCTTTTTTCTTTCATCAAGTCAGTATTCAGTTCTTGTATTTTTTTTTCTAATTCTTGAAGATTACTTGACATTTCACTTTCTATCGCCATATCCAATACAGAAGCCTGCGATATTTGTTTAGAAATATTTAATTCATTAGTCAACATATCATTAGAAGTCTTTAACTCTTTCAGTTTTTTTAGAGCTTTCAATAGCTTCATATTTGTAGCATCTAAATCAGACTGAAGTTTTTTATTCTCTTCACTAAGCTTTTGAATATTTTTATTTAAATCCAAAAGTCCTGGTGTGTCGTCCATCGTTTCTTCATTAATATCTATTCCCCAACCTTCTTCTGAATTAAACGGATCTATTTCTTTTTTATCCGGTTCATCCTTATCATAACAAAGATACGTTTTCTTAGATACCACTAAAGGTTCTTTAACCTCTCCTGTTACAATACCAGACTGAGGAGCTTGTTGTGATTGTAAATTGTTATTTGCTGTTTTCTTTATTGGAGGTGAAGTATCAAAACATGCATTTTCTGTATCAGTCACAATTTGTGATTGAAGCTCCGATATATCAGAAACTTTTTGGTCATCACTTATATCTTCAATGGTGGATGAAATAGTTAATCCCTCAGTTTTAGGAATATTCATCTCAAAGAACATTTTTTTCTTTTCTGCTAATTGCTTAATTTGTTCTTCTTTTTGTTGTAGCTTTGTAATAAGATCCTCATTGCTTTCTTTCAAATAATCTACTTCAGCGATATATTTATTCAATTGTAAAGAAGATTGCTGCAGTTTATCAGTTAGCTCAGAGATTTCTAAATTTTTAAAGTTTATTGTGTTATCTGTTTGCAAGATTTGTACTTTATTACTTAGTTCTATGATTTCTTCATTTTTGCTATTAATAACAGAATGAAGTTTATTAATCTCACTTACATACTGGTCTGTGTAGTCTGGCGCTGATGCATATTCCTTATGTGTAGATTTCTCAACCAAGGCTTGATTTTCGGCGGCTAGATCTTTTATATTAATTCTCAGTTCATCCACATTAACTTGATATTCTTGAAGTTGCGTCTCTAATTGAATCTCTCGTTCTCGTAGTTTTTCATATTTTTCACTTAATTGCTTTTTTTCTTTAATCGCATTCTCTATTTGTACATTAAATTCTGACTCCAATTCATCCATTTCTTTGTTCTTGTTTTCTGTCAATGATTGATTTTCGTTAGTTATTCGTTTAACAGTAATCTCCAAATCTTTAATTTTAGATTCACATAATGTTAAATCGGATTCTACTGTATCAACTCTGTTAGCTTTAAATTCTAACACTTTGCAATAATCTTGTAAATCAGAAAAAGTATTTTGCAATTCTGAATATTCTTCGTTTAGATACTGAATTTTAAACTGAAGTTCTTGGTTTTCCATGTCTGTTTCATAAAGTTGTTTTTCAATTACTCTGTCATTATCCATGAGATATGCTAATCTAGAAACAAGTTCATCTTCTTGATTAGAATACTGTCTGTAGGCTCGTCGCTTTTCTTGTAACTGATTATCTAACTGATCGGCTTTACGTTCTAAGGATACTCGACTATCCTCCATCTTAGAAACGGTTTGCTCAAGACGAGCTATACGATTTTTATATTTTTCTATTTCAGTTTGTAGATTTTCGCTGTAAAGCTCACATTCCTGAACTTTTGCAGTATGCCCTAATCGTACTCTGTTTAAGGTTTCTTTTTGTTTTTTGAGTTCATTTGATAATTCTTCTATACAAGATTCTTTCTTTTTAATTTCGGCTTCCAAACATGCAATTTTGGTAAGGTAATTAGCATTATTCTTTTGATCTATTTCATATTCAGCTATTTTTTTACTGTAAGCCTTATTTTGAGTTTTCAGATTAGCATTTTCTTCCTTCATAAAATAAAATTCTTTATTTAATATATCAAGTGACGTATTAATTTTCGTTATTTTTTGCTGTTTTGCCACGTTTTCGTCTTGTAACTTTCCTATTTCTTCAAGTAGCTTTATTTTGTCATGAGAAATGATACTAAACTGTTCTTCAAGCTCTTTGCACTTATCTTGGAGTGTTGGATCTATTTGCGCAAGTAAACGATTTATCTCACGATCTTTCTTACAGTTTTCTTTTTGCACATCATCAAATTGACGTTCTAAATCTCTAAATACTGCAGTTTTCTTCTTGTTATTTAGAGCAAATTTTTTAAGTTTTTCCATTAACTCTTTATTTTTATCCTCTAGCGCAATACATTTATCACTAAGTCTTTGGTTCTCAGCATATGCAGCGCATAATTTTTCCTTAACTTTCTCATATTTCTCATTAATATTCACCAATTCATCATTCTTCTGTTGTAACAATGTACGCAATTTCTCATTTTCAATAGATTCTTTTCTTAACTGCAATTTTATTTCATGAATTTCTTCATCTTGTTCTTTGGCTTGAATCTTGATGGCAGACAATTCCTCTATATGTGCTTGATGTTGGGTTTTTAATTCATTGATGTACATTTCTTTTTCTGATATGCCTTCTTCCATACTTTTTAAGTCAGCTTCAAGTGTATTACTTTTATTTTCAAACACTGTTTTCATGGTAACTAACTGAGACTTTTCTTCATCTAAAGCCTTTAATTTATCTTCATATTCTGATAATGATTTTTGATACATAGATATTTGTTTATTAAGTGATTTGATAAGTTCTATGTTCTGATCTTTTGCTTTTTCTTCTTCAAGCAATTCAATTGTTGATTTAAGTTTTTGTGATACATCGTTAAGTTTTGTAATTTGGTTAATAAATTCATTTATCTCTTTATCTTTTTGTTGCAATGTATTGACATAATTTAATATTTGCATTTCGTATTCTTTTAAGAGATTTTCCATTTCTTGTATTCTTGTATCGCGAGTATTTATTGCAGTAGAGTAATCTTGACGTAATTGCCGAATTGTCTCTTGTAATTGTTCTTCATTTGCATGCGATCGTTCTTGCTGTAGTTCAGAAGCTTTATCTATTTCATGTTTGAGTTGAACATTCTCGTCAATTAATTGTTTTATTTTTTCTTCATAAGAAGAACTGCTTTGAATTAGTTCTTTCTGCTTTTCTTGGTGTTCTTCCAAAGAAAGTATTTTCATTTGACAATCAGCTATTTCTGCTTCTCTTTCTTTAATTACATTCTTTAATTTCAGAATTTCTTTGGTTAACGTTTTCACTGATTTTGATCTATTGTTAACCTTATCGCCAGATGACTTTTCATCATGGCTCTCTGTCAGCAAGTTGTCTACATTTTCGTCCAAACTTAATGGTTTGACTATTTCCACAGTCTCTTTCAGAAATTCTAACCTTTCATGTTTTAAATCTGCTATTTGTTGATTTAGTTCATGATTTAAAGATTGAAGATTAGTTTTCTCTTCAGTTAAAATATCAATATTACCCCGTAATAATTCACATTGCTTGTTCAGTTCCATAATTTTTTCATGCAAAGATTCATTTTCTAGCGATATTGAATTCATTTTAGCCATTACTTCTTGGCGTTCATTGGTAAATAATTCTACTTTTGCGTTTAACTCTACCCTTTGTTTAACTAAACTTTCTATATTATCATCACATTTATTTAAGTCTGATTTATGCAAATCTTCTCCACTTGTATGTTTGTTATCAACACCTTTATTATATTCTTCGAGTTCTAGTTTTTCTTGTGTAGTCAATGATTCCACAATCTCTATCGATTCAGCAGAGCTTACCTTTTCAGCACTTAGTTTTTCAAGTTTATCACTTAATTCAATATTCTCCTGCATATAATTCTCTAATTTATGAAGTAATTCTTGCTTCTCACTTTGCAGTATTTGAATAGTACCAAATGACTGCTCCTTGTCTAACTTCAAATTTTGTATAACAAGCTCTAATTCTTTTTTTGAAGCTATAAGTACATCCACCTGTTCTTCAAGTTGCACTGACTTAATTTCTGAACAAACCTGTTCATTTTGTAATTGAGACAGGTCAGCTAATTTATCTTCTAGATCAATATTCTTTTGTTGTAAAACATGTAATTCTGAAAAAAGTGAAAAATAAAAATAAGAATTGAACCTGTATGAAAACTAATTATTTTAGTAAGACAATATATTACCTTGAACTAAATCAAACTTTTGAGTTTCCAGTAAACTTATGGATTTTAACCTGGCTTCTGCTAAGTTTTCTATTTCCACTAACTTTTTATATACATCTGACTCGGTTACTGAAAATAAATAAAAGATTTGATCAAGTATATCTCACATATTCAGTTGGGGGACTATACTGATCAATGTGAATGCGAATATTCGTTACATCACTAATATACCTATGACCACTAGCTCAGCAATCAAATTCAAACGCCTTATGCCAGCAGGCCTGTCTAATTATATCAGTAAGAATGATAATGTGATATATATTTAACATTGCAACATACTTACATCTTCCACTGTCATAGTCAACAAGATGCAATTGTAAATTACCCTTTTCCTCTTCAAGTTCAGCCACTTTTTGTGACAACTGGTGTAACTCTTCATTAAGCTTAACAATTTCAGCATTAGCATCAGAAACTTTACTAAAGCTATCTATTGTTTTTTGTAACTGTTTCAGTTTTATTTTTGACTGAGATTTAACTTTAATCATGTTTTTATTAGCTGCTTCAATTTCTTCGTTTAATTTTGCTATTTGATCTTGAGACATTTTCAATCTTTCCTCAAGTTGTTTTACGTCTATTGACATAGATAATTCAGGTGTTTGTACACTAATTGTATCTTCTTTGCTTGATCTTTCAGCCTCTAATAAACCTAAAGTATCAATGCCAATATTCACCATCTGAACTAGAGGCTTCTGTTGTGATTCCATAGAAGCCCGTAATTCATCTATTGTAGCATCTTTTTGGGCATTCGCAGATTCAAGCTGTGATATTAATGAATCTTTTTGTGTTAACAAATACTCTTTCTCTAAGATATCTTTGTTGAGCGATTGTAACATTAGTTCTAATTTGCTATTATCATTTTTAGGTGTTTTTTTCTCCTGTTCTTGTACACTTTCTGAGGATAGATTACTCCATGGAGATTTTGATTTAATAGTATTTCTACCAGTTTTACGATGTGAAACAGGACTTCCTTTCTTACTAGATGTGCTGCTAGCAGATATTTTAGAATCTGAATTAATAACTGCAAGTTGATTTTCTAGGTCTTTGTTAGTTTGTCTGATTTGGAAATTTAATTGCTCCAAAATTTCAATTTTTTTTGTTAATTCTACCATTTCAGCTATCTCAAGGGTTCCCTTCTCTTCTTCTAAATATTCTTTATCCTTGTTTTGTTCTTGAAGTTCTGATACAGATATTTCGGATAATGTTTTTAGTTTATTTTCCAATTCCATAACCTCTTGATTCTTTAATTCCAGTTCCTCAGAGAGCTTGGAATGAGCTAAACTAATTTCGAATCGCGAATTTTCTAAAATAGTATTAGCTTCTTGTAAACTATTTATTTTGTCAATTTTTTCATCAATTTGCTTCACTAACCTGTTTTTCTCCTCCTTCCATTCTGATTCCATTGCCGCAAAATTATTTTGCATTTTTGCCATTTGCTCCCTTGTATCTTCAAGTAAATCCATAGTATCTTTTTCTGAAAATGCAAAATTAAATATATGTAACATCTCATTTGTAACTGCCCAAAGAGGTAGGCAGAGGCGTGTAGAACACTCCCACATATCTGCAGTTATGTTTACATCCCACAATGGAATAGGCTCACGCAACTATTGCCATAAACCAGGCATAAATGTAAACTCAGAGCCAATATTAGTAATTTTAACTACAAATTCTAGTTAGAAAAATCCAATAGTATGCAAGCAGAAATTTGAATCCAAGACCTCTCAATTGACAGTCACACTTGCAATGACTTGACCGACAACGCAAACAAACCTTATATAATTAAATATATTCCTTATTACATAACCTCTTAACAAATGTTAAATGTGAAACTCACCTTTCTTACTCAAACTATCAGATATAAGAGTTGTTGCCCGGTTTTTTGCCTCTATAATCTGGTCTCGCTCATTGATTTTTTCCTGTAAATCTAATATTGTGGTTTCCATTGCTCGCATCTTCACTTGAATTACACTCAGTGCATTTTCCTTTTCTTTGACTGTGCTTATTAGTTGCGCAACATCTGTTGTATCTGTAGTCTAGAATAAAATGATTTAGAATGAAACTTAAATTAGTTTAACACACTATGACACATTGAATACAGTAATCATCGTTACCATCAACCTATTGAAATCCACTGCTGAACATAGATCTAGTTGCTGCCAGAAGGCAGTTAAGACTGTATCCCAGCACGGGGTCAGGAAGTGTATTCTTACTTAGCTAGACTCACAAAATGTATTACAGCTAATTTGTATAATGTATCCCAGCATGGGGTTAGGAAATATAATCTTACTCTGCCTAGACATAGTACATTTAACACAATAAATTTGTATAAATACAAATATGAGCACATGTTTGTTTGTTACAATATTGTGGTTGTTGTTGTTGTTGTACTTATTTCCTTACCATTCCATGTCTTGTTGAAATGGAAACCTGAATAATGTCATCCTTCACTGTGATTGTTCAGACTTAATTTATACAGGGTTTAGCAAGATTAATTACCTTATGTGAATTGGATGCCATTTTGTTAAAAACGAAAAAGGCATGTATGACTTTTATTTAAAAAATTTTATTGATCATATGACCACCTCCAGAGTTGATTCAAATTTGTACTAGTTTGTAAGTGTTTTGAAATTTCCTAAGTGATATCATTCATTATACTTTTTACCTGTTTTATAATATCAGTAGAAGCAGATGTGCTTGTGATGGTTGAATCTTTTTTGCTTGTTATTATAGACTTCTTTGGTGGCCTTTTGCTAATTTCTTTGTATTGCTTTATTCTTTCCATTAACAATTCTTTTTGCTTTAATGTGTTTGCCAAACTTTCACTGATGCCGGGTACTGAAAAAAACATTTGTACATATTAAATTAGCCCACTGACTTTAATTAGGAAAATTCATTTAAAAACCTCTGCCTTACTATTTAATGCATCTTGAACAGACAAGGTTGATTTTTCAGTTGCCACTGAATAGCCTGTTCTTTCACTCATTGTGGTTGCCATTTCAGAAGCTGTATCTCCAACATCCTCATCTGGAGCAAATAATTAAAAAAATTAATAAGTACAGAAAAATAAATGATTCATATCTCATTATGAATACAATACAAATATATAAAAGTTATAACATAAGTACTCAACATAACTCAAAAAAAAAATGCAGACGAATTGAGTACCTCCTCCTTTTTGAAGGTTAATAAATTAAAAAAAAAAAGTAACTTCACGCCTGTAATCCCCGAAGAGGTAGGCAGAGGAATATAGAACATTCCCACGTTTCACC
>DWDV01000460.1:0-16658 GCA_018245615.1 Mimoniades ocyalus | reverse complement strand
GTATTCAAAGTGAATTCATTTAATGATAATGGACCAATTTAATGATAATTCATTAATCTTTTTCATAATTAGCTATATGAATTTTTTGGTTAAATGTCAATTTTGGATAAATTACAAAACATTATTAACATAAACACAATATTAAATTTGTTAATTGGTCTTTACTTTATACAAGTTTTGTGTGAAGAAATTAAAATGAAAAAAAATGATGATAAAATAAGTTACATGTTGAAGATTTGGATTGGATTGAATTACATAATTGGATAACCATTAATTGTTGTTAAATATTTACTAAATAAGAGTTTTTGTAAAAAGGCTTTGAAAGTCTATGCAATTGTCTATTGTTTGGAAAAGTATCACAGATATTTTTCACTTTATTTCAACTTATACTATTATGAAAGAGGATTGTAATCGGCAGAGCTTCACAAAAATTTGTTAAATTTATATAATATATTATTGGTTCTAGTTATATAATATTATATTGGTTCTAGTTTTAGGAGTATTGATTAAGTCTTAGACGTATGTTGATATAAAATCATGATTATTTTTTCCTTCTTCAAAATTATTTTATCGGCACTCCGAATTTCATTTCCTTTGCAATTTCCCATTGTGACGTGAACCAAACACAAAATCAAACAAGTATTTTTTAAAAACCAGTATTACCAGTAGATGTGCATAAACAAATTTACTTTAATGGTCAAGGTTGAAAATTTTCAGAAACTTTTAAATTCGCGGTCAATTAGCTACAACGACATCGTCCTGAACTAATTTGATTATGTTACATCTGGTAATATTAAAAACAGATCCTCTTTGTATACAATACAACAATTTAAACCAAAAATAGGTACAATAAATAATCATTTTTCTACTTGTTTATTTCAATTTTGATTTTTCTGTCCCTGGCACATAACCGGACGGTATACATAAAAGGAAGTACAAGTAATGAGAGCATAAATGATAATTACGAGCACGTGTCTTGTGTAGCCGAAACCTGACACCCACCCGGCCTGAACCTACAACTTTTGATATTTGGAATCCTAATGTTGTCATTATTAGACCACTGTAGAAATAGACATTAACATAGAGTAGCCTAGAATTAACTAATGAAGATTCAATTTTACAATAAAAACAAATTTAATAGCGACTAGCATCAATTGGAATAAGGTTATGAAAAGCCAAAAAATATTATAGCTCCAATGTAGTTGGTGAATCGGAAAAAAACTTAAACTTATCATTGTTGTTTCTTCATCAGTTGCTAATATTTTACTTACATATCGATACAAGGAAGTAAAACGTATAAAGTCGCTAGAAGAACTAAAGTTCGTGGTCATGAAAATAATAATAAAAAAATGACAACAAAAGGAAAATCGCTTCCACACCACTGCCAGAAGATTTAAATGAGCTTGCCTGTTAACTTGAAACGAATGTAGAAGATATTTGAAACATAGCAGATTCCGCTAGAGAACTTAATGAGTTATAGCTTCACTTACGCATTTCCATAGCAAGTGCCGTAGAATAAAATGCAATAAAACATTAAAAGACATTTATTTAAACATAATACATATCGAATAACAATATAAGCTTACAAATCAAACCGAAAGCTTACCACTTCATCTTTGATTTCCACTTAATTATTTTCTTATTTTTTCTTTCTCTTTTAATTTACTTATAATATTAATAATAGGTTTAATATTAACTATAGTTAAGTGATAAATGCTTCGTGCTTCACTAGGGCTTTGCTTAGTTATAAAAGCATTATAAAATATCACTCTCTACTGTAAGTAACATGTATGTTCCATAGTCTATGTAATATTTTCTATTTGTTGTGCTTAATCATTCTTGGTATCGGTGATGGTTCCATTGTGAATGCCACCTTCCTTTTCTTGGGCTTGTGAATGTTTCCCTTTAACCCTTTCTACATATTTTTCATTAATATATTCCGTTTTGTCAAACTCAAAATACGTGTACATATTTATATTCTTGGCATTATCTTAATTGTTTCAACTTGCGTTTTCGTATTTTACTATTGTGGATCTTGTATTTAAAATTGTATCTTTTCTATTGAAAACATTAAATATATATAAATATAAATGTCAATATTTTAAATATTTCATTGCTGTTTAATTATTCTATACGTCAATTTTTCTGGGATCTATTATCGTGGTGGTGGTTATTTTAATGGTGTAGAAATGCCGGACCCGACCCGAGTCCAAGGTTGAGTAAGCAGCTATGTTTCAGATCGCAAGGATCTCTAGCCAACAAGCTGACAGGTGAAGCTGATGGTGGCGACGTAGATACGCAGTTGACGAAAATGGATGTAGTTCTCACATTCCAGATTGAGGTAAAAATTTAGAGAAGTCGAACAAGGAGGAACTCTGAAGCAAATAACAACCAATTGATAGACAATTTATTATTTGAGTTGTTATTTGCTAAACAGAATATAAAGAAGTCAATAAAGATAACTAAAAAAAAATATTGCATTCGCGACGGAAGAGATTGTGAGGTAAAATATGAGACTCTAGTTTGCAAGACAAAATAACTTGAATTAATTTGGCATAACAAAGGACAAGAAGAATTTGTGCAAATTAGTTATTACTGTATAAAGAAGAATATCATATTGCTAAAGTACGTTTTGAATTAAAATGAATTCTAGGTGGTTGTAATGGAGGTAAAGGGGCTAAAGTCCTTAGCACCGAACAGGATAGTATATTGTACTATGGAGGTAGAGGGAGGAGAGAAGCTGCAGACAGACCAAGCAGAAGCATCGAAGCCAATGTAAGTTTTTAATAGATTGTAAAGTATTGACGCAAATTTTGGTGAAATTAAAGGGTTAGATGCTTTTATCATTTTAATAAGGACTCTCCTGTCCAATTATTGTTATTTTAATTCACTTTTGATATCCGATAAAAAACAGGTGGGACACACAAGGAGATTTCAGTACAACACAGCCGCTGCCGGCGGTCAAAGTGAAATTATATACGGAGAATCCTGGTGTTCTGTCTTTGGAAGATAAGGAACTTGGCAAGGTCGTGCTTAGGCCTACACCTCTCTCGAGTAAGGTATGATCTATCAAGTTGTCACTAATTAGAGTACTAAGTAGAGAGAGAGAGTCACTAAGTAGAGATGTAAAAGGACGGCGACTTGTGGACGGTGAGGATGTGTATGGTGATACACATCCTTCATAACCGGAACACAAATTGTTTTGGCAACAATTATTTCGCAATAGAAATAAATGTAACGCTATTGCTTCCCTACATATTAAACTAGTTATATAAAATAATCGCTATCCATTTAAAAAAAACGCAATTTTAGGCTCCGGAGTGGCATCGCATGACAGTCCCGAAGAATCTGCCCGACCAGGACTTGAGGATTAAGATCGCCTGTCGAATGGACAAACCGCTTAATATGAAACATTGCGGGTATGTGACCCCTTTGACCTTTTAGCATTTCCCTCATAATGAGAAGGCTTAAGGCCATAATATACAATTTTGGCTAAGTCAAGGTCAGCATAACGTCAAGGTAAAAAATAAGATGGAAATATTGTGAAAGTATTAAAAAAAAAGTACAATTCAAGTACTTCTGCTCGTTGGTAGAGCTACATATATTCCACAGTGGTAATTATGTAAGCAACTTAGGAGCAGAAGCTAATACTACCTTTATTCATTCACAATAGCATCGTGTTCAAAAATGTTAATGATTCAGGAAAAAGTTTAACTCCATATTTTGTCATAAAACATGTAAACACTCACGAGAAAGATTATGTAAATCTACAGTAAAATTCGTCTTTTATTTTCAGTTACCTCCACGTGATTGGGAAGGCAGTGTGGCGAAAGTGGAAGAGGCGATATATGGTCCTGGTACAAGTCAGCCAGTATACTTTCGCCTTGTGCTCCTACAAAGACAAGAAATCGGAGCCTGCCGAGATGATGCAACTGGATGGCTTCACCGTAGACTACATAGAACTTGCCAGTGGTGAGAACTAATTCATTAGTAACTTAACTAGTAAATTAGTAACTAACTAATACAACCAGAACATATTTTAAATTCCACATCTAGGCACAGTCTCTGTCATGACTGACGCAGAACCTAATTGAAACCTAGTATTTCAAAATACTCCTTCGTGATTTTATGTATCAATGTAATCCCTCATAAAATATATCGTGTTGAAGGTTTTAAAATGATCGATTTTTTTCTTTTACAGCTCAACTAATGGTAGGCCAAGGTACGGTAAATTCAAAATATGTTATACATTATTCACAAACAGTAGATGTCCACAATTTAATTTTATTCACCAACAATTGGACATCATTATTCAACATCTAATACCCCAAAATGTCATTAACCTCACTAATTTTTATAAAAATCAATTCCTTATATCTCATTTCCAAACCCTTTGCCTCCATCGTAGAACTGGAAGGCGCCAAGTACTTCATGAACGCAGTCCGCGACGGCGAGTCCATCCTGCTGGGTGTGAGCGACGAGAATGAGTGTCATTTGTGGGTGATGGCGCTGTACCGCGCCACGGGGCAGAGCCACAAGCCCACGCCGCCGACCACATCCGACACGCATATAAAGATTATGGGAGGTAAGTTTTGGAAGAAAAATTATTAAACGTACTAACGTCTGTAATTATCGCAGAGGTGGACAGACAAGTGTAGTACACTCCCACGTTGCACCAGTTACATTTATATCCTATTATGAAATAGCTTATTGCCATACACCGGGCAGAAACCCAAGTTCCAAGTCACTAGTAGAAATTTTAACTAGAAAATCTAAAGTAGCAAAATCCAATAGTAGATTTGGAATACGGATTAGAACCCGGAATTTCTCTAAAAGGCATCCTCAACGATCTAATTCTGTAATGAACCATACCCGGCAATGGCAAATAAAAATGATTTCATTCAATTTCTTTGGAAATGTAACTCCTTTTATGTTTAAATTCTCATCTTCCACATACGTATGTATATCAGAAAATTTGTGTTTAATATTCCAGACGCTGACAAAGCTCGTAAGCACGGCATGGAGGACTACATCCAGGCGGATCCTTGTCAGTTCGATCACCACCAGCTCTTCTCCACGCTGCAATCGCTCACGCTAAAATATCGCCTCCAAGATCCTTATTGCTCCTTGGTAATTTATCACAGGATGATCAAATATAAGTCTTGTCCAGAAACATTTATGGTTGAGAGATAGAACATAAGTGGCGTCTTTTTATTTCTGGTTACCAGGACATTGTTGTGCCTGCCACATACGAGTATTTTCATGCCATTAGGCATAAGTCCAGTGTTTGTAACCTAGCTTAAGGTAATAAAGGATAAATTTAAAAGCATTATACACATTAATATAGATATATTTTTTTTGTAATTGCTGTCTCTTTGGTAGTGTCGGTTGCAAGTGCGACTGGCGATCGGGATGTCCTAGGTTCAATGCCCGGGTCAGACACTACTAAGTTTTTTTAATTTAGATTTTCTAGTAGTGGCTCTGAGTCCGGATATGTGCCCGACGTATGGCACTAGGATCACCTCACCCCCTATTCCATAGTGGGAAGTAAACGTAACTAGAGAAACGTGGGAGTTTTCTACATTCCTCTGGCTACCTCTTTGGGGATTTTTGTAAGTGAAGTGAATAAACACGCGTCCAGGGCTGGTTCTCGCCGGGACAAGTGTTCGTGCTGGACGAGTACTGCGCGCGCTACGGCGTGCGCGGCTGCTTCCGCCACCTGTGCTACCTGTCGGACCTGCTGCACGTGGCCGAGAGCGGCGCGCAGTGCGTCGACCCCACGCTCATGAACTACTCCTTCGCCTTCTGCGCCAGCCACGTGCACGGCAACAGGTCAGTCATGCACGCGCGCGTGCATTTTTAATGCGGAATATTGAGAAATTTTGACCATTGGTTACATACAACGCGCTCATTAGACTGGGGAAAATACAGAAAAATATGTACGGAACTCTTCATATTTTTGATCAGATGAATCGTATGGTAAAAAATGTACAGACATAAAGTAAACACAGAGTACTGTTCGGGTATATTACGTCCTATAACAGTAATTTGTACTTCGTTCACGCATTTGTCAGAGCAGTATGGTCTGAATGAAATGACATTTAGTGTAACTGTAGTGTAGAGAACTCGAAGGGAATCCCGCAGTATATAATCGAAGGATTCTTAAAACGTACAATACATAATATTACTAAAGTAACGAAGTATTTTCTGTTAAATGGCATCGGCGAGTGATCTGCCGTTAATGAAAGTAAGGGAAGAATTTTCGTAGAATATATGCATAGCCTTCAAATCGGCAACTGCACGTGCTAAGAAACAAATACTTAATACACTTTAAAGGAATTTTGAGTGTTTCTAATGTTCGATGTTGTATTATGTTATTCAAGGGTAAACTTTTTTTCTGGCTGCGTATTAATCCAGTTTTCACTTCGCTAACCGTCCTGGATAACGCTAATACTCGAGGAAGCATTACAACTGAATTGGCCATCAGAACACGCCTATTAAAACACGTCTATGATTGTTTACTAATTTAAAAACATATGTATATACATATCCCTACACAATCTCAACGCTTAACCAATGTTTTCGTGGAGCATTGAACAATGTTTAACACTGAAAAAAACCCTGATAGCTGGGTTCGATTTCCAGACGACTTGTACGATCCACGTAATAATATTTAGAGTGTTTGAAAATTCACCACAACACAAGATGTTTATAATATGAGCCATTACGTTTGAGGTAAATTTGAATTTCACTGATAAATGTTTCGTGAGTGCTTATAGTCATGATTATATGTATATGTACTAGATTAAATTACATGTGTTTCTTCGGGATGGCCCCACTAGGTTTCGGACCTATACGAGGTCCTTCTTCACTTGAATTCCTTTTAGATTATCCGCTCTCTATTTGGAATTGAACTAATACACAATAATTACCTTCTCTGTATATACGAAAGAAACCGTAAGTCTTTGTTACATTTGATGTCCTAATTAGTTGGAAATATTTGGTGTGTAATGTACAAAAGTGATATGAACTTATTGGTTGATTGTTTAAAAGATATTTAATCGAAAGGATAAATCTTCCCAAACTCTCTTTACCTGCCCTAAGTCTCTCATTCCAATTCCAAATCTTCGTATGGTTTTCAGGCGTTACTCAAACTGTCAATCGGTTAAAGAAAGCTATCTTTTTGGAGTTTAATTGCATTTTGGTAGCAAACATTGAACAATCAATCAATAGTTCCAGCCACTTCACAAGCCCGAACCGCCGCACTATATGAATGTATCATGGCTTTCGATGTACCTGTCTATTCTATAATATCTATTAATGTAACACGCCTCGTCTACTACTAATATATCTAATGCATAATATCTTGTGCCTTGATGGTTTCGTGATGAATTTTGAGGTGAAGGAAACAGTACAATTACTTGAGACTTATGTAACGGTTTTATCTTAAGTATCTGTAAATAGGATTATGGATTTAAGTATTATGGACGTAACTCTCCTGAAAGGAGAGGCCTATATCCTATGTCCAACAGTGGACTGCGATAGGTTGGTGATAGTGAGAAAGCTCGGCGTTATGTCTAACAAATGACTAAGCGAGCTTCCTGATGTTGGTGGTCATTTACCTCAATAGAGTAACTATGCTCTTGGCTTGATATCACATGAAAATATCTAAGCCTTACTGCTTCGCGACTGCAATGTACACGTTTGTGATGTGGTTTGCAGAGCATGGAATGTTAGAGCTCTGAACATTGGTCTAATCACGTTTAAGAAACTTCTGATATATTTACCAAAAACCCCTATCTCTACCAATTGGACTTAGTGAAATTATGCTAATGTAGAAAAGCTCTTTGGTCAATGTAATATCTCATTAGTATTTGTTCTCGTTAGTGGGTTTTTGGGTGATTTTAAACGAGAGGCTAGAAGAGAGTTGTTTGCATAGAACGCCAAGTGGCTTATGATTAACTATTTTCGCGTGTTTATTAAACTGTTTCCAGTACCCTCTGAATTCATCAATTTCTCTATTACTCGTATATATGTATGTGCTTAACTGAATGTAACCTATGCATACTAATATTTTCTGTCTTCGGGATCATGAAGTTCGCGGTACTAATCAAATATATTCGTAAAAACAAATGTACATATCTAAGATTGAAAAATATTCATATTTTGATGAATATTTTAATTAATTCAATTTTGAATAAATATTGGTAACCTTGAAATATGTTGGTATAAATAAACATGTAACTGTAATTTATTGTATTGAAGAAAATTAGTCTGTTTATTAAAAATATTATAATGTTAAAAGTTTTGCTTATGGACATTTCCAAGATATAAAAATCCATAGCCTTCTGTATGAACAGACAAACCGACATACAGAATATGGCCTATCAGTAACAAAGTACCGCCAGCTCCAGTTCCGGCCCTATCCCGCTTGTGCCCTACTAGAGTAAGCCCCAGTGGCGAGTGGTTTACAGTACGGCCACGTTGCCTGGCAGGCCCGACGGTGTGGGCAGCATCACTGTCCAGGAGAAGGAGAAGTTCGCCGAGATCAAGGATAGGCTGAAGACATTGCTCCAGAACCAGATTACCAATTTTCGATATGCGTTCCCTTTTGGACGGCCGGAGGGTGCTTTGAAGGTTAGTTATGTCGTCTCAAAACACAGTAATAATTTGTACATTAAACAATTATACACGAAAATATTAATTAGACTAATAATTGTAATTGGAATGTTAAATTGGAAATAATGGAATGTCCCTTTACTTAATATGTTAAATATGTACTAACCAATGAACCTATTAAAACCTATTTTACATGAACATCGTGCAGGCTTTTTAAATTCATTGCATTCATCATGAACTTAACAAATCTGTGAATTACTAAAAAATCCTAAAATAATATTGTACTGACCTATTCCACTTCCAGGCAACCCTATCTCTTCTGGAGCGGGTGCTAATGAAGGACGTTGTTACGCCGGTAGCTCCGGAGGAAGTACGTGCCTTAATCCAGAGCAGCTTGGAACAAGCGGCACTGCTGAATTATACGCAGCTAAGCCAAAAGGCTAACATTGAAGGTTTTTATTGATCTGAAAACTTCTCTTAAATGAGGTTTAAAAGCGATGACATTGTACACGAAAAACAGAGTAACGGGGTTTGTCGAAAAGTAGAATTTCGAGCCAAAAGTAATCTATGTTAGAAATCTTTAAAATTTCATAATCCTCTTTGATATTAGAGCTGAGATATATTGTGACTTGAGGCTGTGATGGACTATCACAGCAGATCAGGTGGTTGTTCATAGACATAATAATAATTACGTGTAACAATAATGACATTTATTAACCCACTCGTCATTCAGAGGATCTGAGAGGAGAGACAATGGTGACGCCCGCGAAGAAGCTGGAAGACCTGATCCGTCTGGCCGAACTATGTGTGGACCTGCTGCAGCAGAACGAAGAGCATTACGCGGAGGTAATACCACTGTATTCAAGATTTGGATGTTTCCTGACAAACCGTTCCGAAGTGCGGCAGATTTTAAAGTTGTATTTTAAAACTGATGATTAATCATCAAAAACAGTGACAGATATTCTTTTAAATAGATGGAATATTGAGAGTCGTGTAATATTAAAATCTATTCAGGCCTGAGAATAAATGGAACGTACTGGAAATTCCTGGAACATGAAAATAAATTTATCTATACGACAATAGTAATGACTGAATGATTTGTTGATGATGATTTATTTTAGAAAATAGAAATTCTATATTTAAATGTTTACCGAGTTGCACTTCTAGACGGTCGCATATAATGTGTATGTATATGTCTGTGTGTCTTAAGTGTCGTGATTTCTGTTGCGGTAAACTTCTTTAAGACGAAACGCGATATGATGCTTTATAAAGCAAATATTGTAACGTCAAAAAAACATTTTACAAATATGTGTCACTTTTCTTAAACAGTTTAATATTATTTAAAAAATACTTTTTTCTAAAAACTAAACTATAATTTCCAATATTTTTGTTGATTATGAAATTTAAAATTATATCAAATTAACATTTTAATTTACATTTCCAATTATACGCATTTGTATTAATGGTTAATATTTTGGAATTTAATAATTGGAATGTCCTTAAAAAAGTTTACCAAAATATAATGTCAGTGTTCACTGGATTGGCACCCTACTCTCCTGTCGCTATTAGTGTGGGGAATGACGAGGCAGTTGTTTTACATTCTTTTTCGTTTTCTGACAGAGCTGACAGTATTAAAAGGATATTTTTGTAATTAATAAATTTAATTTTCTACAGCGTAAACCAAAAAATAGTATGCTTATGCAATTTCTTGTTTATTCGTATATTACAGTAAAAAAAAATATTTTTCATTTTTGCGCCATTGGTTATATTTATGCATCTGGCATTATATGTGCTATAACTGTGGTTAGCTACCACGATACTGTTCAGCTCTGTTCGTACACGACGAAAATTTTTGTTCCCCTGTTATTTTTTTAACAATTGGGTATTCTTCGTGGTGTACATCAAAGATAGCAACTGACTGTAAATTCATATAAAAAGATTATGTATTATACAATTTATTCATCTGTATTAAAGCCGTATTGTTCTGTCCCCAGAAAATGGATATTGTTTTATTCAATATTTTGTCTCTTGGGTCCTAACAATGAGTTTTGATGTCGTCAGTTACATCTTTTATGTTACTTAGAAATAAGCAGGTATTTTATTGTTTTATGTGAATTAATAACCTATATATTTTATGTAGCTTTGTCATTCAATGAATTACGGATTACTGTTATTCTGTAATAAATACATTGAGTTTATTTTTATTAATTTATCAAATTAATTATTCTTTTTTCAAATGCCTTTTTAAAATGTATTTGAAAGCTTTGGAAGTATCCGTATTCATTAACTGACGTTAGATATACGCAACAGCTCTATAAAAAAACTTTTATATTCCACTTCTATCTTATCTTTTATTTCTCCGCAGGTTTATAACACAAAACCGGACTCTAGCGGTCAACCAAATGTAACTACTTATTTTGATTGCTCAGCTGAACGAATCACTTGTCAATTTGTTCACTCAATCTTGATCATTGTTCACTATGATTGTTAATTTGATCACAGATATACTTACGAGGCGTAGACACAAGACGTTTCTGAATAGATCCAGTCACGCTTAAGCAAGCTTAGTTGTTTAGTGATTCGATAATTATTTGGGAGACATTTGCATGGAATCCCGTTTGAATGATCGTTAACTGACGTATACTGACGTTAACTGACTGGGACCAATGATATCAAGTTCAGATACTTGGACGACATTTGCTACACTTCAAAAACTCTGATATTAATATAGAAATGTGGTGTACTTTACATTACTAAAAACAATCAGTGAAAGTCATATATTTTTTAAATGTCCTTGAAAAGGTTGATAATATTTCTGTGTAAAATGGTTTTAATTAGAAGTATTTTAAGTACAATATGGTATTATAATATCTACATTGTGAAACTTAAAATGTTATGAGAGACAAAAAATAAAAAATCATGAATCATGAAATCATTGAAATTAAAAATAAAAAATTTTTTTTTTTAAATTTTTCGGGAAAGCAATTTTATATAAATGTAATAAACTTGGGAATATTTGGCTATTCGAAAGCTGAAATGCAAAGATTGTCCTTTTAATAAGTATGCTATATGAACTTATCATTCTAGGCCCAGACGTTCCAAATTCGAAATTTAAAATTTTTATAACACTCTTTTGCTATTGAAATTTGACGATATTGGCAATATTACTTCATATCTCAAATGTAAAGTGCCAGTTTTAAATTTTAATTAAAAAATCTTTTCTTATACAATTCTACCAACGACGTGTCACTCACTACTTCATTACAATGATAATGATACATGTTTACACAAACATATCACAGTGTTTGCTTTAGTAGAATGCTGTTTCTAGTAGGTATTTAGTCATTTCGAAGCCTGTGCACATGCTCGAACAACATCAACCTCTAACTATACACTATACGAAATATAGACATAATTTTGACATAGCACAAGATATTTCAAAGTCACTTTATAAAACCATTTTGATACTTCTTATATGAACAAGCTTATAGACATCCTGTATAAAATTCGTAGATGCTTACGTATTTTTATCGTAAAAAGTTATGTTGCATGGTTTCCTTTATACTTGGTTTATAAGTGGTTTCCTTTGTATTTGAAACATACCTTTTATTTAATTTTAATGCACCTCTATTGTACGTATCCGGATATTTGTATGATAACAATCAATAAATAAAAACAACATGCTGTATACGAAAATTATTCAAGTAACGGCAATCGCACATTTTATTAAATTGTAGTAATTTATAAAAAAATGTGTTAATCGGAAAATAACTTTAAATTTACAAAAGAGGGAATAAATTTTCAAAAATTTGACAAATACCTAAATCGTAATTTTTTTGACGTACAAAGTATGTTCTATTGGAAAATAAAATTCCAGTTAGTATATCTTCATTAATGATATTTTTATGGCTTTATTTAAAACGTTACAAGATTACTTTATTAATATTTACCATTTATTTTACAACAAAGCAATACACCGCTGTATATCAAATTACTACAACCAGTTTGTGTATATTAATCGAATTCCAGCTAATTATTGTTCATGCCAATAATAAATAATCAATTTAAATATGTTTACATAAGCAGTTCAAACGCTCTTTTTTAATTATAATTAAATAATATCAAATAATAATCACGAATGTTCTGTTTTGTATAATAAAAAAAAACCTGGCTAATATTATATACCACGAAGTATTAACGATAAAAAAAGTACCACAAATATAATTGGAATGTTTAACGGAAAGTTCCTTTATACAGGCGTTCGCGTGGTTTTCCGAGTTGCTGGTGGAACACGCCGAGATTTTCTGGGCGCTCTTCGCGGTTGATATGGACCGGGTTCTGTCCGAGCAGCCCCCGGATACTTGGGACTCTTTCCCGCTGTTCCAGATCTTGAATGACTACTTGAGGGTCGACGGTGAGAACGGATAAATTCTATACAAATGATAAAATTCCTTTAGCACAAAGATAAACATTAAACAAAAGTTTTAGTGCAAAACACATTTAATAAAAAACCTTACGAATCGTGATGTTACCCAAAAATAGTGTTAACTTTATATATTTCGTCGCAGAGAACCTCAAGGGTGGCAGATTCCACGAACACTTGCGTGAGACTTTCGCGCCATTGGTAGTACGCTACGTCGACCTCATGGAGTCGTCCATATCTCAGTCGCTGCACAAGGGCTTCGAGAAAGAGAAATGGGAGATCAAGGGGTAACAACTGTTTATTATTTGATACAACTTAAACATATCATCTTGCTAAGTCCAACATTCCCTATCATTGACCTCATCAGATAGCAAAATATTATGGCTCTCAGTTGTAAAACATGTTCCAAATAAGGATTTCATAATAGGGCACTCAAACAAAACCCTAAGTACCCTAAGTATGAACACATATGAAAAAAGTTTCGACCCAAAATTTTACACTTTTTGTATAATTATCAGCGGTCTACTTTAATAGGGCTGCCTTAAATAAGATTTTGTGCTGATTACATACTCAGTGTTAATTAAACATCATCAGTCAACACTTAAGTAGATCTCATGTCTTATCAACTCCTGCTCAATCCCTTCCAGTAACGGCTGTGCGACGAGTGAGGAGCTGTTCTGGAAGCTGGACGCGCTGCAGTGCTTCATCCGCGACCTGCACTGGCCCGAGCCCGAGTTCCGGCAGCACCTCGAGCAGCGCCTCAAGCTGATGGCCACCGACATGATGGAGACCTGCATACAAAAAACCGAATCGTCTTTCCAGGTGCGCGTTGTTTGTGGGGGTACTCGTAAATGTTTTTATCAAAGTAATAAAAATTGTTTTAATAGTAATAATAATATCTCCCGGCAACACTTAGTTATGGTGATCAGATAGGTGATGACCAAACATATTTATAGTTACAAATACGCACAAATATTTCTCTTGATTGAGAACCAAAGCTACATGCTTCGGCTTTGAATTCAAGATAGTATTTGTGACTGTCCCTAACAATATTTGCCGCAGTCTTGGCTAAAGAAGAGTGTAACATTCATGTCAACGGACTATATCCTGCCGGCGGAGACGTGCGCCATGGTCAACGTGGCGCTGGACGCGAAGAACCAGGCGCTCAAGCTTTGTACTGTTGATGGGGTGGACATTGTGAGTATGACCTTTGAATTTTCGACCGGCCACTCACGTTCTAATTGTCATGCGATTCTGATTGCCTTCAAAACCCATGAGCCCCGGCTCAAGAGTCAGGTTATAAACCGCTGATCCAACGGGCCTATAAGTCTGTAAATGTAGTTCACTTACAATTTTCTTAAACATTTCCAGATTGAATTGGGTACCACATTGAGTGAGTTTTCTTCTTGATGTTTCTTTTGTTTAGCGATATCCATAGACCTGTTCCGTTGTGACGTTTGTTCTTCCCCTTCCCTTTCTGCAGTATAACACAAAAATGGAGTCCCAGATCGACGCCTGCCTGCAAGCCATGGCCACCGGCATGACCACTCGCCTATCCGCCGTGCTGGAAGCGACCCTGGGCAAGATCGCCAGGTTCGACGAGGGAAGGTACACTCGAATCAACTTAATCTTTAGTAATACCAGTACATCATCATCCGCTTAATGGATTCCACTGCTGGACATGGGCCTCGCCCAAGGGATTATGGCCATAATCCTTATACTAGGCAGACAGGTTGGGAATCGCAGAGTAACGCTTCTCGCTCCGCGCACGCTGCTGCTGACAGGCGGGCAGAGCGTTCATCTGGCCTAGGCCGACCGGGCCATACCACGATGTGCCAGCGACTGGTTTAGTTACCTCCAAGGTATCCTGTACCCGCGCACGGGGTCGGGGAATTTCTACTCCTCCCCAACACGGAACAGTTCCACCAGCAAAATACTCTGAATTGTGGATTAACTGGTTGTAATCTGACATCGTGAATTTGAAACTTGAAAGATTTTAGCCATTGTAAGCGTAGATTTCAAGTAGGTATTAAAGGTCGTTTAAAGTCTGCTAGCCTGCATTAAGCGTAATAGATTTGTACTCTTAACCGTTCTCAGTGTGAGGGGAAACGTGTGTCCAACTGTAAAACCTTAAATGAGTTGATGACGTTATAACGTCTGATCAACCGTTCCAAGGTACGACAACAAAATACTACGAATATTAAAATAGCTTAATCTCAAGCGAGTATTAATTAGGTTAGATCATTGTTTCATATACGGCATCTCTATTAAGGTCCATTTAAGACTGAAAACATTGAACACGTTGGATACTTTCATGAGCTTCGGATAGTTTTGTTCATAATTCAAGACAACGCTCAATTAAATGTAGCGTTGAATAATTACATGAAGTCATCCGAATTCCATCGCGTTTCAGCTTGATCGGGTCGATTATGACAATCGCCAACGTATCCGGCTCCGGCAAGGACATCGGCCAGGGCTACGTCAACTTCATGAGGAACTCCATGGATCAGATTAGATCGAAGGTAGATCTGTTTTTCATATAAATGAAACTTAAGTGTAACTTGTATTTTAAGGGAATTTGATGTTCAATGATCACCTTCATTATTACTTTTTAACGTTGTTTCCGATCAATGACAACAGTATAACTTAAGAGACGTTTATTTATTTATTTATTTATTTATTCGTTAGGTAATCCAACAGCGTTACAAAATTAAAAAAAAAATAGTACATCGTTTAATAATAATAATAAGACCAAAACGGATTACACCAATATTGATATTAACATTATAATTAACTGTTTAGTTAATACAAATATTAGTTCATGTGTGTGTACGTGAGGTGTGTTTATGTGTGTGCGTGTATGGGTACATTTCATAAACCTGTGAGGCACTTCTAATGCGGTGTGTCGCGAAGGTGACGGACGAGCTGTGGATCCTGCAGCTGTTCGAGCACTGGTACAGCATCCAGGTGAACATGATCGGCAACTGGCTGGGCGAGCGGCCCGCGCTGCACCCGCAGCAGGTGGCCTGCCTGTCCATCGTCATGAAGGTACCCGTCGCATTCGCGTCCCCCTACAGTGTGCCACACGTGGCCGCAGTGCGTTGGATCTACGAGGAGAAATATATTTGCCATTCAGTGCTCTGTACCCTCATTCTCTTTTTTTAGTCCTAAACTCTTTATTAAAATGTGAATTTTCACAGTTGGTAATTCTTCATACGTTAGATACGAGAGACATGGTCGCGAAAGATCACATCAGGCCATTCTCCCATACTCCCACTACGCTATCTGTAATCTTTAAAACAATATTATTCATATACTATAGTTGTAAATGTTATTTTTTTTAATATTCTTGTATTAAATAATATTCTTATTTATCGAATCTTGCTTCTATTTTTAAATTACTCGCTGAACTATATTTCATTAAATTCTCACATTGTATGTGGAGCCATCTAGTGTCGATAATTGGATGCTTCATTTGCCATATCAATTAACTCAATTTATTATTATTATTACATTTAAATATGAAAACACTTGATTACATTTTGTATTTAAAAATACATTTGATTGTATTTTTAAATTTGTAATTTGAAAAGATTTAAAAAAAACAATGTAATTA
>DWDV01000459.1:0-16660 GCA_018245615.1 Mimoniades ocyalus | reverse complement strand
AATGACTGTATATGTGACCGGTTTATGGCAATAGGCTCACCAGCTATTCCATGAAGCCTCAGCCTCAGCCTTCATGACTTTAAAACAATTCAAACAGTACTGATCACCGGCAGTCCTACTAAATATTGCCATTCTGCTTGTAAAGACAATTTACAGAAACAGGATTATATTCAGACGATTATGAAAAAATACCAATGCTTTTTCATTAAAAATTAAAGTCCTGCAATTTAGCTTGACGATTAAACAATATCATCAAACTCAAGATGGTTTTTTTTTGTTTTCCAAATGGAATACATTATCCAAGGGCAATAAACACGATCAGGATAAGAAATGCCCGACAGAAATATTGGAACCTGACAGAAATGTTTCACTTACTTTATCCAAGCCGGTGAGTGAATAACAGATTAAAATCGGACAGAAATAACCTTTTATAAGAGAAAATCTACCGGATTCAAGGATCAAGAAATCTTGATAATGTTAGACTTAATGACAAAAGTTTATCTTCATTTCAAATATAAGATAGTATAATAGAATATTCTGTTGTATTACATTCAAAGTCTTCTTCATCCCCTATAATACCAATTTATAAGACGTAAATTAATTTGTGAATATTAATCTCGGGATGAATGTAAAAGTTTAATAGCCTGTTGTAAATACATACGGCCGTGGCCGCAAGCCTTTTTTAGTCCTTCAACTGTATACAAAAGTACCTTATACAGTCGCAAAAGGTCTACAGCATACACCAGGCTTCAGCAAGCTGGATTAAAACGATTAAAAAAATACCCTTTTCCTTGACAGTTTACTATTAACGAACATCACACAAGCATTTTTTCATTGCACAAATGATATTTTTGTATATAGAGCTCTCGTGGTCGTAGGTATTTAGGGCCAATTAGAAACGATCTGTAAAGTGGGGTAATTCGACCCCATTCGGTTCTCGAATGGGTGACCACTTATGGTAATTATTTGCTAGCGTTTCCGGAGCGGACCTCAAGCGGTAAGTAAGCAATTGTTACTTAAAATAAAACATTTGTTAAACTGTCGGAACCTTGGAACCCCTTGACTGACTAGTTACCACTGACCCGAATCCCCTCCAAGCTGCATAGATCAATGAAATACGCTCTACATTTTATTCAGTTACGGCAAGAGGACTTGTATGAAATACATAGTAGTAGTAAATACATACTTGTATTAAATATATAGTTGTATCAAATACATGCTTCTATTAAATACAAAGTTGTATCAAATACATAGTAGTAGTAAATACATACTTGTATTAAATATATAGTTGTATCAAATACATGCTTGTATTAAATACAAAGTTGTATCAAATACATACTTGTATTAAATACATAGTTGTATCAAATACATACTTGTATTAAATATATAGTTGTATCAAATACATATTTGTATTAAATATATAGTTGTATCAAATACATGCTTGTATTAAATACATAGTTGTATCAAATACATACTTGTATTAAATACATACTCGTAGTTGTATCAAATACATACTTGTATTAAATATATAGTTGTATCAAATACATGCTTGTATTAAATACATAGTTGTATTAATCACATATTTGTATTCAATACATATTTATATTTCATTCATATTTGTGTCTAATACATATTTGTATTAAATAAATATTTGTATTCAAAAAATGTTATCATCGTGTGTTAACACATGGCTAAATAATGACGTACCTTTCGTTTTGATTTAATAGAGTCCACCTGTCGCTGTGTGAGTTCGCCTATAGACCCCGAGCCCCACAGGACACGCCCCATCGCCGAGTAAAAGAACGTCATGCCCAGCATTGGGACTGCATACGTCACTACGAAGAACAGAACCTGATACCTAAACAAAAACGATAAAGTTCCAATATATTATTCATATCGCCTCTTTCCTTCAATAACGTGACTATTTACTAAGAAGTTGTTTAGAAAATATCAGGTTATTAAAGCAAAGAGGCGATATACACGAAAACTTAATAGTTTGAAAACTTTCTGTATAATTACGAAAACACATTAAAATATTCATAAGACAAAAATATGTCTGTAACAATAATTAATTATCGGCAAATTAATCAGGTGTTGCGTGTCCTTGGAGTAAAATATTAATTTTCCTCGCCGTCTGGTTTCAGTGATATTAATAATAAACAACGTCTCCACATAACGTAACTTCACCTTTATTTATGCTTGAGACGGAAATAGATCTTTAATATTCTACTAGTTGTTGCACGCGATTATCGTTCGCGCTGAAATGTAGATAAATACCATATAATTTAAATCAATTTTCCATTTACAAGGGATTGATTTTTTCCGACCCTTTTATCGTAATGGCCATAGTTTACCAAGCTGGCCAAGTGCAAGTTAGCAGACTTCATGCGTCTTTGTAGACCATTTTTTATTTCATGAACTTTAAGAGTTCATGAAAAAAATGGTTTCCTCACGATGTTTTCCTTCGCCGTTGTAGCAAGTGATATTTATATTTAAAAAGGATATTTTGTAAAGACTACTCCACCAGATTTGAACCCGGGTCTTCGGTGTGAAAAGTGAGCAAAATTTCAAACCACTGCAAGATGTAATGTAAATTAATTATGTTATACTTTAGCTTAAAACATCTTCATACCAAATTTAAACGTAATGTTTTAATGGTTTTGAATTGAATACGTAACAGATAGATATGCGGGGATGTTTGATATTTGATTATATTAATACTCATTATTATAAAAAAAACGCAGATAGATTAGTGGTACTGCTGACAAAAAAAATGATAACGCAAATTTTGAAAAGAAACATGCTTGCTTACGGACCGACGCAGATATGACTAATAAAGAAACATGCTAGGTGAAAACATTGTATTAACCGTAACTGAAAAAAGGCTAAGCGAAAGTTTCACTTTTCTATTTAGGCTTAATTATGCTCATAAATTAAAATGACAGTATAATTTACATGATGTTAAAAAATAAAGTAAGATATAACTAACGGACATAACACATTTGGAAATAAGGGCAATCGGATTCAGTGGATAAAATGACGTTACAGTGAATAAGTACATAAATACATGGGGTGATACAAAGTCGTAGTTAATCTCGTTTTATGGGATACTTTTTTGTTTTATGCGCTAATAACGTTGACTGTTAAACATAATTGGTTAGGTCTTAACCTAACCACAAAGCAGACAGTTACACTTTAATAGTAAGATTAATGATAAGAAGGATAAATGAAGAATTATCATGTCAGGTCTGTAAGGACTGATATATTGGTCACTCGGTACTCCGTGTCCACCCCGTGAGGGACCTGTCTTATGAGACAATAATAGTAATAAGAGGCATACATGTAACGTAAATCGCCGTGATAACTTAACTGCTTACTCAGATCATTGTTAGGTTTGTACTCTTGCACTTAGAGGAATGACTTGACTAAAATAGAAATAACTAACATTAATTAATTATTATTTGCAAAGTCATGGGTAGAATATACCGGGCTTAAATATTTCAGTTAAATACATATTCAAATAGCTTCGATCGAATTAAACTTTTCTAGGAGATATCGTAAGTAATGTAATGGTCAACTCGTGAAACGTGGGAGTGTTCTACACACCTCTGTCTGCCTGGCCGGGGATTACAGGCGTGATGTTTCGTTGCATTAGGTAAGCTAATACAATCATCCTTGTCGTTTGTGTGTCGAAACTCTAAACTTGTAACTGGGAAGCGCAAACTACATATGTATAATGCCGTGAGCTTGAAATATTGTTGAATCAACAATTTTTAAACAATGACACACATCTTGGTCTCGACTGAGCTGATCGATTGGCCCGTTGGGCTGGTCCAGGTGCTAGTGAATTTGAATACTTAGTCGGGGAAAGTGGGTTCGATTCCCACCCGTTCAGCCAAATAGTTCAGATAATCGAATGTGGGAATGTCTCAAAATCATTCATTATTGCTTGACATACCTGTTCACATTACTCATGAACAAAGTAGAAATACTCTTTATATACTAATGCTAACGTTAGAATAACTACTGCGATATTAGCACTTTAATTATTTCCATTTTCTAGCCCGAAACAGCAGAAAATCTACCAACTCTTCGTTAGCCACTGTGAATTTTATACTTTTTGCATATAATTATAATGCTCCCTCACAACAGGGTGCTACAAAGATAAGAGCTCGTATTTATAATGGACTGTTTCCTGAAAGTATACCTTGAGAATGTTTGAAATTCAAATAAAGAACAGTATTTTTTTTTTCAAGAATTTATCCTTTCAGTCCATGTAGTCATATCGAGGTGCTGGTATAGCACACATCCTCTTGACATTTAAAATAATTAAGTACTAAGAATTAAGTACTAGGGTTCTCCTCGAACCATGATAACCTAGTGGCTTAGAATACAGCATTTTATTCCGGGGCTCCTGAGTTCAATTGTTAGCGCACACCTCTTTACAAAATGTGAATTTTAAGTTTAAATATCACTTGTGTGAATAAACCCGGAACGCCTTGGAGTTCTCTAAAGAGCGTGAAATTTGACATACCGCACTTGTTCACTGTAATAATATTATTGATGATGATAATTAGGATAATCACGATAATAATAATTATGATAATAATGATGATTGTATTCTTTATCTTAAAGCTTGTAGAACTATCGAATCTATGGTAAATAACTTTTAAAAATGCAGCATATTTGCATATTGATTATGTTTTGAAGTTTTATTCATTACCATGTAAATTTGCTAGATTTTTAACACCCTAGTGTGTAGGTGATCTTATTATTTTAGGCAAAATCATGGTAAATTTGAATACCGAATGTTTGCCCACCTGTCCTTGACTGAATACACTGCATTGTGATTGGCCAACTGCCAAGTAAACATGACCGAAATTGTTTTGGAACATCTAATCAGTTTTCAATAATAATATTGCGGTTTTGATAGAATTTGGAAAATATCTTGAAATTTTGCTATTCTTGAATCGAAAATTTCGGCAATATAAATTATTATTATTTTTTTTAACATTTGTATTATTTGTTTTATCGTCTGTTATGAAGCCATTTTACGACCACAAATTTTAAATGATTATTGTCAAAATTATTTTAATAATTATTATATTATTATATTGCATTGTGTACATACGTATTACAATAAGTACGAAGAAACAATAAACATTATTATTATTATACATTTTGCGAACTTTTAAACTAAATTTTACACAATATGTATCCCAAATGTTATGCAAAAGCAATTACCATACATCATTCCCGGTGAAGGCTGAACGTATACGTAGTCGTTTTGTTTAAATTTCGGCTGGCGGCTTCGCGAGCTGTTTGGAGAAGAAATAACGTTGCAATTTTGCGAAGAGCCGAGCCAGTGCGGACGGGGTGGGGGTAATAGCTGAGCTAGAACAAACCAGCGTAATAGATGAGATTCAACAAGCGAAAGTAACAACTGGCATTGTTGGAGTCCAGTGTACCTTTGGATAACATGCGCGTTGCATTTATAAAGTCAACTTTACTTTTAAGTATCTACTCGTATACATTGTTACAGTGACGCGTACTGAGTTCGCATTTTCTTTCTGGGAAATAACTTTGTCGCAATATTGTAACCTATAAACAATACTATATCGAAATACACCGTGGCTCTATTAATTATAACGCTACGAATGCTAAAAATATTTCCGTTTTATCTATTTTTCATACAGTCCAGCACAGCTTATATTTTAGAGAATATCAGTTTTTTATTAGCTAAGCATGATATCCATGTTAGTAACATTTTCTTCGGGGTTGGAACGTGACCTTAACTGAGAAAGCCAAGAAAAACTAAACATATTCCCGATAAATGTTAGAATTTTGATGCATTGTTTCATATATAAATAAGACTGTATGCTATGACTGTCATTTCCGCTATGAGTCGTATAATAATGAGGTATTTATCACCAAGTCAAATCAGATATCTTTCAGAATGAAAAACTAAGGAACCATAAAATTGCGTCAGCGAAGAATGGTTGAAGATAACCAGGCTTTAACTAAGTTTTGATGTTTGAGACGAATATCCACTCAGAATAAAAAGAACTATGATTAAAGTGAATTTACTTGGACAAGTGGAAGTTGGCAGACTTAGCGTGCATTAAAGACCATTATACATAGATAACTAAGACGTTTAGGTTTCCTCGCGACATTATTATTTTACGTCACAGCAAGTAACATTAAATTTTACAATGAAAAGCTGTATTCTAAGCCACTAGCGTATCTTATGAAACAACCTATTGCTTGTAACACTCCACCGAAACAAAATTGTGCGATTCACAAACGCGAATAAATAGTTATTTTATCGCTACGATATGAAATTGCTTAAACGGGAAATGAAACTGCAAATCGAACTTCAGTAAAATATGAAAATTGAACTTCAGCGAAATATGAAATTTTAGTTTCAAACAAATATATTGATGTCACAAAAAATTTTGTGCATATAAAATGTACTATCGAATTAAATAGAATCGAATCAAACTAATGGAATTTTAAGAATATGATTGTTATTTTCAGCTAATATTAAGTTGGTAATAAAACTACATGGCGTTAATTATGCGAGCGTTACTATCTGTGGGCACTTTATTTTGATAACCATTGCTGTTTTCGTATCGAATAAAAGTTATACGGACATTAATGTTCCATCCATACTATTGACCCAAAGCGAAAGAAACTTTGACTGTCTGTTATCCGGTCACCGTCATACTGACTCTAATTAAACTTCAACGTTTAGAAATTTGAAAGAAATATAGAAATTAGGTGTTTATTTTTACTTTTTGAAATAACATACAGACTATTTTTAAGCAAATAAAATTATTAAAGATTAATCAAGTTATTAGATATATAAAGTCCTTAAAACATAATTAAAGGGAATTGATTACCAGCTGTGAATTTATCAAAAACTTCTTATCCTTTTCTTTTTTTTATTCTTTATCAATTTTTTCTTTTCTTATTCTTCATCAAAACTTCTTATATTTATTTAATTTATTTCACATTCTTTTCGCTTATGACCAGGAAAATGAGCGTGAAATAGCCAGCTCAAAATATTGTAATAACATCCTGGTAAAGAGAAAATTCATACTAACTATTATGAATAAAATAGTTTAATATGTAACAAACAGTAACTTCACGCCTGTAATCCCGGAAGAGGTAGGCAGAGGAATGTAGAACATTCTCACGTTTCACCAGTTACTTTTAAGTCCCACGATGGAATAGGTGACGAGCCTATTGCCAATGTAACAAAATAGTGTAAAATTTGGACAAAGACCTCGCCAATAGCCTTCGCCAAATCTTCGCATTCAGCCGCTGCCAGACGCTTTGCGCATATCGTCACTACGCCTAACCGAAGGGCGTGCTACGCTACGTTTGCCAAGGCGTGGTTTCTATTCCAAAATACGTCGACTTCACCTGCTATCGGTTCTGTGACAGATGTCACTAGCCCATTGCCACTTCAGCTTGCTAATCCTCTGGGCTATGTCTATAACTTTGGTTCTCTGTCGTATTGTCGATTACACATAAATAAAGTAAAGCGCAATTTGAAACCAGAATTCATTGGTAATTGACATTGATGTTAAAGCATTATAACAACATCTTCCTTAAAGTACCGAGAGAAGAATGTAGGCTTTCACCAATATGCTTACGAAACTTATGAACATTGGCGTATTGTTAATAAGTACACACAAAGTCAATAAGTCACAAATAACTTTTTCATTGAAAAGAGAAATTAATGCTTAAAACATATGTTGTTCTACTGGTTCTCAAATAATACTAAAGAATATTATAATAACAAAGTATGAAATATTGGAGAAAATTTGTTTTAAATATTCTAAAGTACCTACTTTTGGATAACGTTTGTGCTGAGACAAAAGTTATACTTTTTCCTTCATAGTTTGCAAAGTTTAAAGTACTTAATATTGAAATACGTCTGAAATGTTGCTTACTATGGCAATAAAGGAAAACATCGTGACGAAAATTATTTGCTTCAAAGTTCTCCTTAACTCTCAAAGGGTGTCTAAAATCGCCTAGTACCCTATGACTTAAGTCAGCGTAGAGGATTATGTAAAAGAAACGGCTTACGAAAATATTATTATTATTACATCCTGCCGGATAGCCAAAGGGTACTAACCCCAAACACATCTATCCTTATTAACCTGGTACGTTTCTTCTACATTTGTCACTCTTTCTGAACGCAGGTTGTTTCAGAGAGTTCTGACACCGCCATCGGTTAATATCTGACCTATTTGATCAAAAAAATTTATGTAGTTGATTACCATAATATCTGATAATAGTTTTCAGTGTATTATTTGAGTATAGGTACTTACACAAAATCCATGTAGGACACGTCAGGCAATCCGTCCGGCCAGGATAGAAGACACGCGGTCTTCAAAGTGCCCTTAGACCTGTGTAACAAAGGGAAAAATTAATTTTATATTCAGTGTCACCATTGTACATACATCATACATATTGATAAACCTTTCTCCCATTAGGGTAGGCAGAGAGTAAGCACTTTCACTTTTCTACGGTTTTGGCAGATTTCTTACGTCTTCTCTGCATTCATTAAAGTCGTCACACATTCTGGTCTATCGAAGGAACTTTTGATCTGTCCTTTTTATACTATGAGACAAGACATTGGATGCACCATTGTAAGGTGTGGACCGAACATAATACTAACTATTATATTTAATTGTTTCATCGGGAATATATAACGAATAGCTGAAATTATTGATGAATCTTAATTTTCAAAGGTATAAAAACATTCCAGAGAGTAATATTCGTCGCTTTTCACTAGCATATTGTTGTAAGTTTTCGTTAATCGTGCCCTGAAATCTATTAAATAGTATCTGACACTTGTGAAATTTAATTAAAACAAATTTCAGTGTCAAAATTATCACATGAAATTTCATAACATTTTCCATTTATTTAAGAGATGTTACGGCAAATATTAATTTTAAAGGTAAAATAAAAATTCCGTTATATGGTCCATAGGTATTAATTGGACTGGTCCCTTGATCCTGTGGATTAACCTGACTGCTAAGAGTGGGGTCGTGAGTTTGAGTCCCAAGCAGAACAAACATTTGTATTATATGTACTTTGTACGGCTAGGTATAAAAAAAATATCTATACAGGTACATTTGTAAATATACATTTTATGGGATCCTCATACTCTAGATAACAGCAAGCAATGGATGTATTGGAAAACTACAACACTCAATTATTTCACTTTATTAAACGAATAAGGAAGAAAACCTCATAATGTGCAGATATCATTACTGTTAACTGACACCTCAACTCAATATCGAATTCCAGTTTTATCTAAAACTTCCACAAATGCCTTGCAAAAGTTGGTGAAGTTTAGTTGAAGTTTGAAAGCGTTAACTTAGCTCTGATTAACTAAGTAGGTACATAAATTTATACTTTAGAATTAAGCGAAGCATCTTTTAATCCACACCATGTACTCATAGTTGTATGCAACATAATTAAGCCAAGATGCTTGTATCTTGTATGTTTCATGCTGTATTCCAATATTGTCACTTTGTCCAACCCACAGAGCTTAGGAATTCTAGACAAAAAGGTTTTACACTCGCTACAACGGAACTGTTCAGAATACGTCCTTTATGTACGAGTAACAAATACCACACCGACTAGAAGTGTACACATTATATGGGGTTATCACATGATATGAGGTTATCCGTGATATGGAATTTCTCAAACGTAGCGTTGGACAGTTCCTTCAAGGCAGGCAAGACACTGACGGCCCCACTGATCCTTCAAATGTCCATAAGTAACGGTGACCACCTACCATCAGGTGGGACGTTTGGTTATTTGTGATGCCTTTTAATATAATATAAGACAAACGGATTTTGAGGTAAAGGTACATGTAAGTATGTATATTACTTTGTATGTATATAGGTATAATAGTCCGACCGGTTTTGGCCATAGCGACTGCTTTACCTCCGATTTCGTAGGTGTGATCTTACTCGTATGTGGCTGATGTAGCCAGTCTTTTTCCAGGAGATTCTCGCATACTGTTGGCATGTGAGCACATCGTTATGATATTACAATATTATAAATGTATCATGGTATGTGTGGCAGGTATATTGATAAATTAAAAAAGTTTTTAACAAATAGCAAGCTTATTTTTACGAAATAAATCAATAGAACCAATCAATAAAATGGCGCGACAGAGTCGACGTAATGAGAAAGAGTAGGTACAATAGATTTAATGATCAAGACAGAGAATATGGTAATTTCGTTAATGTTACTGAGTTCAGCTAACCAAATCCGTCCGATGAAATTTCCAACCTCTGTAAGACCATCCACACAAAACATAATCTACGTAGAATAATGTACAAGTCGTTCATTTCTAGTCAGATACAGAACATCTATAGATAGAGAATTACAAAGTGCATATCTACCACCTTTCTCTTAAGCTTATAATACGTCTACCCGCGCGTATCTCCGTCGGGTCACCGTCTCGTATAAGGTTTCTAAGCGTACAAAATAAAATAAAAAGTGAAAATATATTAAAGTTTTCAATCTTTTAATCCCTTCAGTTTGCTTTAATACATTTTAATATAGTTATAAGCAAGAGCAACGGCTAGAAAGAGACCCTCGTTCTTTCAATATTTAATTAAACGAATGTGGTGGAAAAAATTTGAAATAAATGAATATTTCTTTTACTTTAGGCGATCGCTAATAATAGCTAAGGTATTATTTAAACTGAAAATTCAAGTACTTTCTTTAGATTTAGATAATTAATCTTTATTTCTTTACCTTCATGTTATGCTTGTTATCTAAGATTTGGCGGTCTGAATTTGTTAATTTGAAACTTTTTTAATATACATATATGCTTATTAAAGGTTGATCGTGTTGGTTGCAAACCCGACTGCCGATCGAGAGGTCCTGGTTTCAAATTCCGGGTTGGGCACTATTGAATTTATCTTAGATTTTATAGTAGTGGCTCGGAGTCAAGATCTGTGCCCGGCGTATGGCAATAGGCCCACCACCTATTCCCTAGTAGGATACAAAAGTAACCGGTGAAACGTGGGAGAATACTACACCGCTATGCCTACCTCTTCGGGATTTACAGACGTGATATTTCTGCTTTTATTTTTAGTTTAATATGTAATCTCAGCCTAGGTCGTTTACGAATGTATCTAAATTAGTTTGTTAACTACAATACAATCAACTAGCGCATATCAGATCAAATGACTGGCCCGTTGGTGCAGTGGTTAGTGAACTTGACTTTTGCCCCGGGGGTCGTGAGTTTGATTCCCACCCAGAAAAAATATTTGTGTGATGAGCACAAGTATTTCTTCTGTGTCTGAGTGTGAAAAAATAAAAAAAATATCTATTTAAGTATATATTTATATGCATAAACAATCGTTTATCAGCCATCTGGTTACCATACCACAAGCTCTCTTGACGCTTACTTTGAGATCAGATGGCCGTGTGTGGAGATGTACCGTGATATTATGATATTATTACTATTATTAAATGTACCAAGGAAACCCGAGTACCGTGTTAGTTTTTCCTGTCAATAAAACATATGGGTAGAGTTACTAATCACTTTGCCGGTTAACTTCCTAATCAATAAGTCAAACGAAAGTTATCTAATATCTCTATAGCTTATTGCTTTCGGTTACTTTTCCCGCTCTGCCAAATTTTCCTAATGTTACCACAATCTGTTAGGGCAGAATCAGTAAAATATTGAGCTAGGGGCCCACTGACTTATCGAGATTCCAATGTGTTGACGTTTAAAGCTATGAAGTTTGTTACATATAAAAGACATAGTACTCGTCGATGACAGCGACCAAGAATAGTCCATTGTCTTATAAATGATAGGAACAGTTTAATGCTCGATTATAATAAGAATGAATATTCCAAAACATTTCATTCAATTTCAACTACAAGTCGTACAAACTCTATCCTACCTATCTTTACCCTACGATCCGTTAACATGTATTAGGTATGTAATTATTTTCGAAGCATCGGGAAAATACACATTTTCAAAAACAATATAGAGCGGGACTTTTCTTTCCCGAATACAAAGGTCTCTTCCCGTTGTTTGGTTTCGCTCGTAATCAGATTATTACCACGTTCTCTTTGCATTCGAATGGTTTTTTTAAAATAGGATTTCTTAAAATTTGTCATTAACTTAACGGTACATTGAATAGCAAAGAGTAGTCCTAATGCTACACAAGACGTTCTGATCCCACGATTAAAACCCAGAATCACTGCTTCTAATCCGGAAAAACTCCTATTTTGTTAGCCTATTTTTTATTTTTTTTATTTTTTAAGATCCCAATATGATAAGGCAACTTGTGGAATCAGAGAAATAGCCAACATTCGATTAAATTGTTATAGCGGTCAATGAAATTGTTTTTGCTGATACCTGTTTGTTTTTCACCGAAACATTTGGTTTACGATGAAACTTCCACCAATACTGTTTGTCTATACAAAGTGATTGGAAATACGCCTGAAAACTTGTTGGTATGCAACATGTTGGTATGGTTGGTAACAATTATTAGTTCATTAGTCAAATAATAATAAATAATTTGTGTTCGTTAAAGATCATAAGGCAGTATATTGCATTCGATTATTAGGATTGATCGTATAATGACACTGACATTATTTAACTTCTTGCGCTCTGCCTACCCCGCAAGCGACCCAGCGTGGAAATACGATTATGCATGTATGTATGAACAATTAAAAACCTTTTCATATTTCCATGGGTTATCCATTTATACATTGGTATCAAATTTAGGTCAAATCAAATATTTTTCAGCAACAAGTTTTTCAATCATTTTGATAACTGAATTAAAACGTGCACTTAAATCACGACTAGGCAGGTTTGATCACTATATTATCATATTTTTATACTATCGTAGACCGCAAAATATTGGTATAATATCGATACAAATAAATGACCTACATAACGATTTTCAGGAATTTTGGCCATCCTTATAAACTACTGTTGTGGGAACGGACTCGTATCCAAAAATAGATCGATAAGGGGTTGATGAAATGATAAACACTTCTATATACATATAATATATTCAAGATTTCATCGTATATACATGTATGTATGCAGAATATTTTCGGAAAACCGTATTCTAACATTCTTTATAATCGACATAGACTCAAAATCTAGAATTTAAAAATTGTCGCCAGTTTCTCACGCTATCACGCGTAAACCACTTGACAGATTTGAATATAACCTTTTCATTTTGTAGCCACAGGGCCAACGTTTAAGATGATAGAATTTACCCGCTATAACGTTCAAGCGTCGAGGCAAAATGTAATTTTTTTATTCACATGACGCAAAATCTGTCGTAGTGTGTATCGTGTAATCATTTCAGAATGAAATAAAAGTCCGATAATATTATACGATCTTTAAAAAGTTTCGCCTAAAAACTTTAACCATAATAGATGAGGGTAGAAGTACTTTAATCAATATCAAAACGTATTCAGCTATTGCCGAGGCACAGCTAAATCGTCGGCCGCCTGTGGGCAGCAGCGAAGGCGGTGCGAAAATCTGTGCTCTACGATACCAAGCCCATCTGCTCTGCGTGTAGATTACGGGTATACGCCCTCGAGGGCCTATTTCCAGCAGTGGACCAGACTAGGCTGATGATAATGGTGATTAAGTTTTCGTATAACAAACTTACTATCTGCCAAACCACATTTGGCCAGCGTGGCAGAGTACGACCTTAATCATTTTCATACTGGGAGGAGACGAGTACCCAACATTGGATGACAAAAGTCATGCTGATGTTGATTACAAGCCACTGTTTATATTTTAGTTGGTCCTTAATATAAATAGCACTTTGTGTCGTCTTGGATATAAACATCATTTGATTTACTGACGAAGAATTACATGTAGCGTTCCCCTGCGACAGACAACTACAATCTATTCGCTTACATCTCTGGCGGGCTTCCAGCAAACATTCTGTATTCAAAATTTTTAAAACACGACACCGGCTGCGCAGAATAATCGATATTGGACAGAGGACATTAACTCATCTGTCTTTGTACACTGACTCGTTCTATATAAAGTCCATCTAGCTACTTAGTGATGAATCTTAATAATTAACTGTAACATATCATTTATATGCAATGTGAAAATCAATAGTCCTTGGGATGTATCAACTTTGCTTGGATCCGTGTCCGATCGACCAACACTTTAATTTGTCACTAGAAGCGTAAACTGATTGATCCGAAATCCCAAATGTGTTCGCGAAGACCGTAGCATAGAAGCCTCACGAGGATTGACCTAACAAAAAACATAGACGTGACTGCTTCGTTGCTCGTGTTGGTTGCAAGATGTACTGCCGATCGGGAAGTCCTGGGATCAATTCCCGGGTTGGACACTACTAAATTTTTCTAATTTATATTTACTAGTAGTGGCTCGTAGTCTGGCTACGTGCCCGGTGTATGGCAATAGGCTCTCCACCTAGACCATAGTGGGAAGTAAACCTAACTGGTGAAACGTGGAAGTGTACATTCCTCTGCCTACCTCTTCGGGGATTACAGGCGTGAAGTTATGTATAAGTCAAACTTATATTGCATTCGTAAATATTCGTAATCCAATCAGCCGGGCATGTCCCGGCTAGTTTTTAATCACACAATGTATGGACGTACAGTGCTATGACCATTGTGGTTTATAAGGATAAGAATTTTTGTTTTATATTGATATTGTACAATGATTATTTTTCTTCTATAAATATAATTGTTCCATATATTTTACGTTCATTAAAGTACTAGAATCATCTATATTATTCTTACTTAACCCAATGCTTTATTAAATATTTCCTTAATTTTATTATTTTGGAAGAAATTGGATATATCTACATATTACATACGAGTACTAACAAAACGAAGATTAAATAAATCTGTTCTGGCACTCCCGCCAGACTATTACTGTAATAAATCCCAGCTACATTACTTTTCCTTTTTTAATACAAAGCGTAGTAATACAGTACAGAATAACGGATCGACGTGAATAATAAAAAAAAACAGAATGAAACCCAAATACATTATGTAGACACACGATACAAGATCAACATTTCTGTAACAAAATTCTTAATAAAAGCCCACTATTGAGAGAACCGAAGGACCTAAGAATACATAAATTTGCATCTACATATGTATTGGCAATGTAAATAGCCATGTTCCACGAGTGTTCTAGTGTTCACTAAAGAATTAAAAATGTTCCGTTAAAGTTACGTTTAGTGTATTTTTTTGTCTGAGTGTGCTAACAAACATTAGAAAGTTTTTCACTACTAAGGAACCCTAAAAACTTGTGCGCTAAATGTGGTACGAAAAGCATATACGATTAGGTAGTTGTGCAGAGCCATTATGTCGAAACGACGTCTATTTATGTAACATACCTTTTTGAACCGATGTGAGCACGAAAAAATAATCATATTGCAATTTTTTGATAATTGTATAGCAGTTTTATTTTCACTTGGTAAACTTTTGCCTTATGTCGCTAAAGCTGATTACTAATTGCAATAATTTCACATGCTTATATAATTTTTCGCATGTCATGTCGTGAAATTAACTGCTGTGAAAATAAATTGTACGTACATATGTAATACAGGCAGAAGACTGTAGTCACCCTCACGTTTCATAGATTACATTTAAAACAAACGCTCTTGTTTTTATTTCTTAAATCATCAAAATATTTCATACATCAACATATTATATTTAAAGGAAATTATAAAAGTGTCACATTCTCCTCACTATCGTAAACTTCATCAATCTTTTATCGTTCCAATATTGAAAACGAGCTCCTTTGTTAATGTCGAGTGTCTCATAGAGATGGATACAATGGCAAAGCCGTAATAAATTATTAGTATATAGAAAGACTCGTTTTTATCATTTAAGCACGCGATCCGTGGATTCCCGCGAAAGTTATGAAACCGCAGGAAAATTATTATACATTAAGCAATATCATTGCCTTTGCAGAGTAATGGTTCAGTCGGTTTTATGTCCAGCATTTATGTATAAACATTACAACATAGTAATTATTAATAAGTAGAATTCATTTCCTCCTGATATTTTATCTAGACATACTATAGTCTTGTGACGTGATTATTTGTAGATTAATTTATTTTTTCTAAATTATTATCTTACTAAATTAGTTATATTACTGGGTTGAAATAATCGCCAAAAATTAGGAAAGTGTAAAGCTACCTTAAAACTGCGCATAGCTTATTACTACAATAAAATTATCGTAGTTACAAATAGATGCATTTCTGTGTGCGTAAGTTTAACAACTATCGTAAAGATATTCCGAGATTTGAGATTTGATAGCGGATCTAGTCAGTTTTATAGAAGTGCAATAAACGTAAAATACTAGCTAATGTTTATTCAGATTGATTTCATGAACTTTTTTTATAAGTTGTACAAAACACGCTATCTCTACGGCGTAGCTTTACCCCGTAGATACCACTGATGGGATTATTATTAAAGCATTCTTAATACAGTGGCAATACATATGTGGCATTTCATATATTTAAATGGAGCGGAAAATAAACTTACCGGTATTCTTTCGTCGTGGAGTAGAGGAGACAGGGTAGGGCCAGTAACATCCCGCTGAGCCAGATCACGGCGATCATGATCAGCGAACAGG
>DWDV01000458.1:0-16670 GCA_018245615.1 Mimoniades ocyalus | reverse complement strand
AATAAACTACCACGTTTCACCAGTTGCGTTTATATCCCACTATGGGACAGACAGTGAGTGTGTTTCCATGCACCAGGCACAAATCCAGACTCCGAGCGGCTACTAGAAAATTTAAATTACATAAATCCAATAATGATAATAAAACTTGTTATATAAAATAATCATATTTTGCATATTGATAATAACACTATTAAGCATTACCGGTCGCGTTAGGCGTGCTCCATGTTACTCTCGTACATACATAGAGGACCTCCTATCAGGCACAAAACAAGAAAGCGTAGGACACTCGCACGATTCACCACCGAATTATTATACACTGATGTTTTACTAACAATTTAGTACCTATTAAACATTACGCCACAATTCGTGCAAGTTTTTTTTGTACCTAAACGTATTATCCAGCGGAGCTTTTGGTTTAGAATAAATTCACCGGCCGCGTTACGAAAACTACGTTACACCGTCCCGGGGGCGTTATTTTAAACAACTAGAAATTGATCTGTCAAAGACCTTTGTGAACGATATCGAGAACATCTTTAAATCCTTACTACTGACACATTCGATTCGTTGGATATTTCAAATTGAAAAAAATATCCAATATATTTTGGACACTAGTAGTTTAAACGATCAATGATTTTAATTTCATATTTTCTCTCTTTCTTTTAACGTAGTGTATATGTTTGAGGAAGAAATGAGATTTTTTTACTTTGTACTTGAAAAATTATTTTATACATATACTTACATACGAGTACATGTGTACTACATGTTTTATTCGTGGTGGCACAATTTGAAAACTTAAACTTACCAATAGACCTTCACTCGTTCGATTTAGATCTGTGTACATTTGTAGAGCCTGTAAACGAAATGTACCTAATTACTTTTAAGTGTTTTTCTACAACAGGTTGCTGTTAATATATGTTCAGGCGCGCCAATAATATATGAACCAGATATAAATATACTCCATTCCGCTGGAAATTACTCGAAAGACTAATCGAATCACAAAGCAATCGGCCAGCATTCCGCGAACCGGCAAATTCATTGTGACAGTTAATTTTGGAAATGCACCACGCTCTCATAACACATTGGCCAAGTAATATTGCGTATAACATTTTGATATTTCGTTTGTATGAAAGCGAGGTATATATTATTTATAGATATTGTTAAAATTGATGCTATATTTTTATATTTATAATAATTTGTTAAATGTAAAATAAGTAAGTAAAAAGAGTAGAATGAATGCAGTACGTATATGTATATGTATTATGAAGAGAGCTATTTAAAAAAAGCACGTATGCTCTGTAGGAAACACGTATTTCGCACTCTTTGCGCTCTACCTATCCTGTTAGAGACATGGCGCAATAATATAATATGAATATGGCGTTATTATTCCGTTTTAATTACCGTGTTTTGATTTAGTTGTAATAAATATTAATTGTGATCGCTAACATTGCAACATCATGCAGGGTTCATGCGAGCATGTTCTGATTCTTGTAATATTCTGCTATTATGCGTGCATGCATGCACGCTAACCATAATAACTCCTATTTTTCATGTTGTGTTTTATATATAAACTATCCATTATAAAACAAAACGAAAATGCTCCGATGTTTGTCTACTGGATATGTTTTTAAGTAATATTATCCGAATCTATATTGATATCACATTCTCGTCTGTTCCAGGTTTATCAACGCAAGACGGAGGATAGTTCAACCAATGATAGACCAGTCGAATAGAGCAGGTAACATTTTTCTTATACGACTATTATTTTACATATATTTCACTATAGACATACACAACACACTCTGGCCCACACTCACACCCAGAACCCAGCAGAGCCCACTGATCACGTATTCACCGCTCTCGCCAAGTCGATGACGTTGGTTCGAACGCGTTTCGAAATTCCAAAATTGGTGACCGCAACGACTTTGAAGCCGAAAATTGAGTTTGCTGACCGCCTTCATACAGTATGCAGGCAGCCTGGCCGCCTCCCGGGAGACTGGGGCTTTTAGTGAACGTCGGACACTTATGTATGTATGTATGTGTACGGAAGTTGGCCTGGTAGACGCTATTGATTAATTAATAGATTATTTATTTCCTAGTAACCATATGCGTTCTCTATGAAATTTAGATAGATTCATCGCACGTAGAAAACGCATAGAGTGTGAGGGAAGTGTTATTAGGTACTCAATGCAGAGCGCAGAGTGAAATGGATATGTAGTCACACATAAAAGTACGCACAGAATTGGTAAATGAAACGCATTCTATACATTTCAATTTTACACATTTCCTTATGTTGTGAAAACAATAACAAATAAATATTTATTTCCTAACAATAATTATGTTATAATAATTATAATTATGTCAGTAAAAATACTGTACTTATCTGTAATATTTTCAGCATTTAATCAGTAGGTACTTTCTTAATTAACAGACATAATTCTGCCAATATAAAAATAAGACCATTTGCTTTCATGTCAATGGTTTATGCTTATGGTTTTGCTACAAGTTTTTTTTTAAACTTTGCACTCCTTTATATTCATTACATATAAAATGTTAAATATGTAACATAATTTCAAATAATTTTTATTCCACGTAGTTTAATTAACAGTATTTTAAAATCTCCCTGAAGATCTACATATATTGGTGTGCACAACGTCCTTACGTGATTTGAAAATGGTATTAAACTTGTTTACTATAGTACCTTTATTATTCACGTACGGAACATACAACAATTTGTCATTTAAACGTAAGGCCAAAGTAAAAAATCCTTTGTGTAAAGAACAACAATCGCTCCAGCAACAAGCGGCGCACTTCCGAAGATGTGCGCGTCCGTCCATTTTCGTCAACAACATCGGATAGAATTACAAACGACCAATTCCACTTTTACTTTGTAATTGTAGCCGTAGTCCATAAAACGTTCCCCGGGCACGGCACAAAAATTCCGCCCGGGGAAAGGGAAAAGAGAGAAAAAAAAAGGACGTCGCAGAAAAAGGGCTTACTCTTGCGAACGGAACGCAAGAAGGGTAAAAAAGAATAATGTCCGAATTCGTTGACCCGTCCCGAGCGATCCATCACTCTCCCCGCCCTCGCCGACAATCGGCGTGCCTACCTCATATCTAGATGTGTGAGTATTCTTTGCCTACACCGGATTAGATCTACTTACGTCTCGCAATTTTAGCACAAACATCCCTCGCTCCGGCCGCCGGCTCTATCGGCGTATTGTGATCTTTCAATCTCCATATCTCTTAGCTAATGAAAGCGATTCACCGTGATTTATATGAAACTACATAAATTCGCTTTCGAACATTCTCGAATACATCTTTATTCACTGAATTGCTTAGTTTCATAACTTAATTGTACGGCGCTGAGGAACACCTGGTAATCAATCTCACCGTTTTACTGTTACACATTTGGGACGGATGTGTTTATATCTTATGTGACTGTACTGATCTGCACTAATAACAGCTATATAAGGCGGCCATTTGTACGGCACAAAAGATAATTCGTCTCGTCGGACGAAACACGATCGGCAACAAGGAGCCTCGTATAATTCTGATGCCAAAGTACCGTCGTAATTGGTTTCCAATCGATATTTTCTCCTCATTACAAGTCCAATCGCAAATAACCGAACGGGGTTGGAGTGACCTCGCGAGATGCACGGCGAACAGGGCCGTGTCAGTCGTCGGCATAACGTTGTCATTGGATCAACGACTCGCACACAGCGAGCCGGACGGCACGGGCTAATGAATTTATTATAAGGGCATAAATTGCGCGCTGATGCGACGCCATTACCGCGCGGAGACTGTAAATTACAATACGTTGGAGCGTTCGCCATCGCGCTATTTCCAACCAATCGTTTATTCAGCTTTTCGCGCGGATTAAAACGTGGTACTCGGGCAGTTTATTAAAAAAAGGCAGTAACGCGCCTCGCCTCCGCAAAAATACGACTGCAGCGCCATTATTGCGCCATCAGCGTTAAGAGCTCCACGCTGCCATGTTAAGTAATGCCAGTTGTCCGGGTGGATAATGAAGCGATTCTATCATCGGTAGATGTACTGTCGAATAGCGATTCGGAGTCGGAATGATCGTATCGATTAGTGGCGAGATAAAAGTTAGTCGTTAGTCGAACGCCAAGAGACGTCGGACGCAAACTGCGCGCACCTTCGCCACCGTCGCTAAAAGAAAAAAAAATCTCGACAAATAGCAGTAGGTAGATGCAATCGGCACAAAAAGCTTGGATTGAGTTGTGGTTGCAAGTTCCCGAACGCGGCCCGCCGACGGGGAGTCGCACGCAGCGGGCATACGAAAACGGGCGGCGATTGGAAAGCGCTCTTGGCTGCCTGACCGCAGGAAATGCGGTGGCCATTTTCTTTAGTAGATTGCCAAAACAATTTTCCATCTATCGCAGCCACCGGTTTTTCCATTTTCCGTCGTCGGCAAACTTGGCGGCGTCCGGCGGGATATTTAGGATCCTGCGCCGGCATTATCAACCGTCTGTTTAGAGTGCGACGCCGTCGCCAAAACTCCGACGCCCGGCTACTTAAGACAATGGATTGGCGAAAATATTCACAGCAAATACACAAAACTGACCACATTGTTTGTTAAAATGCCAAAAACTTATATCACGACGGTTTTTCATATGTAAATTTGTAGAGAAAGCGGAAGCATGATGCAGAGATATTGGGGCCAGAGTGGAATACAAATTTTGTTTATTCACGGAAATTATTAAGGTCATGTGTAAAAGGTTTGAAAATAATCGAAGACTGAGATACATAATTATGTAAACATGATAGATGTATTATTTAAAAACACAGATATTATCATTACCAAGACCACATAAAGGGCAGCGAGTGTAGGGCGAACAGACCTGAGAGTCGGGTAAGTGGAGCGTGTCTCCGTGCTCCAGACTCCGACAGGAAACAATAACGGTCCCGGAGCACGGTACCAGGAAACTATGATTTAGTGGGCGATAATCTTCGCGGATGCCCTCCGCTGCTATTGTACGGAGTAGTGTTGAGGATTTCGAAGGAAAATTATGATTTAGATACCGCCATATATCTAGTATGTGTATTAAAAAAAACTGTTTGTAAGATTTAACAAGATTTTACAAGAATAAAATTGAACAATACAATTCATTTAAATACCTAGACCAAAAGAAACTAGGGTGTAATTCACCAGCGCGTGAAACAGGAAACGCGTCGTATAAAAAAGAATGAGTTCGTCTGAAGAGTGCTCAAAGTAAGCCTGAGAAACGTCGAGATAAAAAAAATGAAGTGAGGATGGTTTCCGGTCGCGATGTTGGCAATTGTTAACGCCGGGCATTAATTATTCCTCAACTGAGAATAGTGTTGCGAATTTTCCATTAGAAGATAAAATTTCAAGGGACTTCCTCGCAACGAATCTTGCCTAATCGTCTTTTCCTACTATAAAGATATATCTGTATACTGAAATGTAACAGTAATGTGAATTAAATATACTAAGAAATTGTTTAACATCCGAAACCTGCGAAGTCTCTCCGTATAACTGAGCTTACTCCATTATCAGTCTCCAATTTGCTACTCCATTGTAAATCCGTGGACGTTAGTCAACTATGCGTCCTTTATCAATACTAACATTTAAACTTCTCTCAAAATATTCTCCTAAATTTAAGGAATATCAGGAACTATAATTATATCGAGCTATATTAAGACCATTAGCTCCGAATTTTCAATATCCATCGCCATTCCATCCATAAATGCACATTATGTACATAAATAAGACATTAAATATTTCAACACAGGCAATAAGACTGGCCCAATATAATCGAATGAATCACGACGCAAAGTGAATGAAGAAAAAAGTACTTAATTATTGCGAAACGCGCACGCAGTATCGACATCGGCGTTCGCCCCGCGCGCCGCGCGCCGCTTTTGCGCGGGACTCCGCCGAGCAATGGCGCGTGCCACCATAAAGGAGCCACGGCGAAGGCGGAAATCGGCGTCTATAATGGACGAACACCATTAGTTTACGATTGATAATCCCCCATCGATATATCGCCGACGGAAGACATAACAGTTTTGTGGTAAAATTGAGCGCATTCAAACAGCGAACTCGACGACGAGGACGGGGGCGGCCATTTCGTCATGTCGTAATTTTGCGCCATCAAAAAAGTTGTGCCGAACACGCTTTACTGTTATTGCATACCTATATTTTGCTGTTTTGCATATGAGGATATTTTGTGGAACTAAACAAATCGGCCATAATCTCACTCCACCCTAACATGACAGTCAAAGTTAAAGTGAACGTATACGAATAAACAACTTGTCAATAAAACTTCTAATTCTTTATTGGATAAGATTCGAGAAAAACAGCCTTTCTGTAACTACACTAAGTTATGAATGGTTTTAAGAGCAAATATAACACTATCTGCCTATAATGGTGAAGGAAAACATCGTGAGGAAAACTACTCCACTCAGAGTTCTACTTTATGTGCTCTAAGGTATTGGAAGACGAAAACCTCGTAGTTATTAGAAGAGAAGTGTTTTCAATCATTGGAGCAATTAGAGGATTAATGATGATAACTTTTTGTTTGATTGATTGGATAATACATACATTGACTGCCTCGTTGGTCGTGTCGGGTGCAAGCGCGACTGCCGATCTGGGTTCAAATCACAGATCGGGCTCTATTGGATTTTACTAAGAATAGAATTTCTATCCATCGCTCAGAGTTTGCACTTATGCCCGGTGTATGGCAATAGCCTCACCTCTTCTTCCACGGTCGGACGTAAACGTAACTGGTGGAACGTGACAGTGTACTGCACTCCCCTGCCTACCTGTTCAGGGATCACAGGCGTGAAATTACGTTTATTACGATTGGATAATACAGATTGGACAAACAAAATTGATATACATACGATACACATATAGTTGTATATTTCGCATTACAATACTTTCATTGTTTAACTCACACTTTAACTGAGAATTTTTTTCGTTACTCTAGTCATATTTTTTATCATCTATAATAGATAATAGAAAGCGAATTCACAAAGCCAGTACGATAGGTGGTCTGAATGCGTAGATTTAAGCGTAAGTTTTTCCTATCAATTGAAGAATAGTTGTAATACCTTTTAATAATTTACACGCGGTCCTTTAATCCCCAACTGAAGTTGTGTTATAATGGTCAGAACGCTCGTAGACATATGGGCATATAAACATACATACATGTATATAGAGACATACAAACATACGTACATACATAGAGACATACAAACATACATAGAAACATATAAACATACATATATACATTTTTATATAATCACTTATATAAGCATAGATATCAAGGTGCCGTAAAAAACTATTAAATCCGGCGCTGGCTGATCGCGGCATGGCGCCGCCAGCCGAGGCACGTCTGCATGCGCTGGCTGCCTACGAGCAGCAGCGTAGATGGTGCGAGAAGCCATGCTCTACTATTTCCAACCTGCATGCCCAGCGTGGAGATTATTGGGAAAAACCCCTTAGGGAACACCTATGTCCAGCTGTGGGCTTAAGATGATGATGATGATATAAACTCTAAAAATAACATTATACACCCAGACACAGAACAATTAATCGTGCTTAGCACATAAATATTTATCCAATGCGTAGTCTGTGACGCAGCAAACAGATTCATTGGCCACGTGAACAATAGGGAAATCGAGTACACTGATATCGTTGACCCGAGCCGACACTGAACACAAGACCGCTCAACCAACGGCAGGCCTAATTAACCGCTCAGTGTTCTACCCGGCAGTGTTCCCGCACGCGGGGCCGAGCGGCGCCTACAGTCCGGAGGCCACGATGGGCTACATGATGGACGGCCAGCAGATGATGCACAGGCCGCCCACCGACCCGGCCTTCCACCAGGGCTACGCGCACTACCCCGCCGAGTACTACGGCCACCACCTTTAATGTGCGATCTTGTACATGTAAGTTATATTTCAAATTTTATAATAGTCGTAATTGTGTACATGTTAATTATATATATACGTACATTTTAACAGCCGAAATTTAACATTTAACAGCCGAATCAGTCATCTTCTAGTATAAAAATAGTTTGCACACGAGAAAAACATGCATGGTAATTTTTCAAAGTGACCCTTTAAAAGATGACATATGAAGGGAAAGAAAAATATCGCGCGTGAACTGATGCAATATATCCAACAATGGATTTATGAATACAGTTATTTATAATAGCTAAACAACAATATGATACATATTAAATTTAAAAAAAAAACCCTCGGCCAACATTTTCATTATTTGCAAAATACCTAACTAAAATATTGCAGTACGTACGTATTCTAAAAGGCTGAGGCTTGATTACAGTTTTCTAATTACGGCGACGTGGTGGCTGGTGAGTGGTGCAGCGGAATGCATAATTTGTGCATCATTGTTGCAGATATGAATAACAAGAGTGACGTCGGCGCCGCACACGCCGCGCCGCCGCGCCGCACTCGCCGCACACGCTGCGCGGCGCGGCGCGTACCATCAGGAGAACTATGCTAGATGTACATAAAAGCGAAACATTTTTGTAATATTTGAAACAGTATACGATCTCCTAAATTAAGATTTAAAAGTCAACTTTAATGTTTAAATTAATGTAAATTAACGCGAAGTGGACTCTGGACGCTGTATTATACGACTGGTGCAATCACCTTACTATATATAATAATAATAATAACGATTTAATGAAATGAAAAAAAAATGGTTTTATCACACGGAAATATAGGAGCGTTGACGAATGTAACAATAAAAAACGGTTTGATAGTTATCGTATAAATATTTATAGCTAATTGTGTATTGTTATTACGTAAATATAAATAAATAATTGAATAGTTGTAAGTTGTAACTATCTCTGAAAGTACTGGGGTCGCAGTGGACAGACGGTAATAGATGGGAATTTTTGTAAAGGAATTGTGTATGTAATAGGTTACTTAGGTATGATTAACTTTTGTTATGCGCGGACCGGTCGCGACGGCGGCGCCGATCGACTTAACACCACTTCATCGCTTAACAGTGCGAGGCCCCGATATTGTGTCCGGCGCGGTGTCGATCGGACTCGCCCGTGTGCGCCGGCCCTAATGTACTTGGGAACAACCATTGGAGGTTTAAAAATGTAAAATTTTACTTAATCTACTACGAGTATTACGTTTCGATCGCATCACGTCTGTTGTTACCTTTATAAAAAAAACCGTTTAATTCAATTATCGAATTTCAAGCATACATACTCTCAAGAAAGTCAATTCCCGGTAAACACGTTAAAAAGTTTTATTGTTCGCGCAGTAGTTTTGTGATTTTTTGCTTTACAGGTGACATACATATCTTTGAAATATATATATTTATTACATATATATATTATTATTATGTATCATAATTATATAGTATATTTATTATTATGGTGATATTGGTACGCGGATATCACAGTTACTCACCTTGCCTTGGTGTTCAATATTGTAGCACAATTTGTAACCGATGTATACGATGAATGAAAAAAAAATTTAAATTTTACAATGTTTAAAAATGCTACGAGATTTTTAGCACTATATTTTTGTCCGAATACGATACGTGACAACGATCGCCCTTCCGCGTCAAATGTGGAAGCGGAAAGTAACTTGTAACGCTAATTAGGAACTTATTATTAAATTAAATGTCAATGTCAACTTATACGAAGTGTAAACGTGTATTATCTCGACTGAACATAGATTTGGAGCTTTCAAATGTCGAATTTTGTGTCATTAATTTTTTTTTTTCAATATTTTAGGCCAGCGTGTTTAAAATGACGATTGGTCGTGGCGCGCGTTTTCGTTTGTTTTTTTTTGTAAAACGAACAAAAGGAGAATAGTTTGTCCGTTCCGTGGAGTGCTATTATTAATCTATGTGAATAAAGCACTGGATTCGTTTCGATTGTGTTATCTGTATTTAGATTTTAATGGTTGAATTTGAATTATATGTATGTATAATGTAACTACTGACCACGGAACCAAATATTTAGATATTTTTGATCCTCACAATATTCGAAGGGTAATTTCATATTACCAGCCTTAGCCATGTATACGATATGGGAGCTATGAATTTTGTCAAATTGGTCCCTAGCTGCGGTATAACTTTAATAGTTTAAAAGTTATCCCAACTCAAGCTTTATTACTAGTGTAATATCTACCATTGTCATGTTACGATGTGATTGTTTTTTTTTCTTTTGGTGGCAACACAGATGTTTAGTGTTACCAATATTAAAAATCATGCCGAGTTTTATGAATTTTCTTTTAGTTATAAATTTAGCCAATAAATGTAATGTATATTTTTATAAATATACACGTTGTTTTTTTTCTCAATTTAGCAAATAAACTATCGAATATTGTATAGGAGTTATAAATGAAAGATAAATAAAAGCAATCACATCGGAAACGAAATCATTTTAGAAAAGATTTGATATCTTTTGTAAATATCTTAAAATATATACATCAGTATACAATCAGTGTTCACTTTACTTTGTATAAACCGTTTGTTTTTCAGTGAAGTTTCAGTATTAAATGAGATATTTTTTTTTGTGGTTTTTGAACGACAGTGGACATCAACACCGGAGTTTGTTAATATTACCCTATTTTATTGTTAATGTCATCTCGTGTAATATATTTTATTAAGAGGAAAGTCTTAAATAGTAGCTGTTAGGTATTAATGTATTAATTGAAGAATTTTATTTTGATTTTTCTCTTTATTATATGTACATGTACATTATACATAATGAGTTTGAAAGTCATGGAGTTATTGTAAATATAGCAACTAATACAAGATGCGTCTCTCAGCGACATGACTCAATCTACCGATCGATCGACACTGAATACAAAAATGTTAAATATATATTTGTATTGTATAATTTGGGCGATATTACATGTAACACAGAAGTTAACGCAGATCGTCTGGTAAGCAATACGCAGGCGACACCGGATCGCTGACGGGACGTCGTGGAGGATGAAATGTGTCGGCATTATGAATGCTACGAATTGTGTAAAAAATATTAAAAACTAAAAAAAAATATATTTCGTTTCATTTATGAACTTTGCAATCACATCTCAACCATGTAATAGAAATGGAAAAATACGTAATGATTCCTTGTAATTATTAAAATTAAATATTTTTTATACAGATTTTGAAGTAAACTGAATTACGTTGAAAACAATACACGAATTAGACACGATAATAAGGACATAAAAATGACACAAAAATAGTTTTCATAGAAGACCACATTTTGTTTAATAAGTTACATTTAGACAAGTTTATTTTATCTAATTATACTTGAGTAAAGAAATTTCACATGGTCGTATTAAAAATTACGCGTTATAAATAAATAAAACAAAACAGAATGTAAATGAAAAACAAAACAATATCTTATCAATAGTTGAATAGGGATACCAGGCGCACAGAGCAGCGAGGCGGTGGGTACTCCGCTACGGCGTAGCTCGTAGCGGGCGGGACTCGAAAATGGCGGCCGACATTGAGTAATGGCACTCCGGGACGGGTCCAGTGACGCGTGCTGCAGGGCTCCCACATTGTTCCACTTACATTTTTTCACTGTTAAAAAACATACCAAAAATTTTCAATTAAACATTGTAAAACATAACAAAACAATATATTCTGAATGTGCTGTATAATTTTACTACTGAAAATAAAATTCAATGAAAGAGGGGGACTTTTAATATTTAATGAGGGAAGCCTATTTCCAATAACTGACTGAAGTCGGCTGATGGTAATGAAATTGAAACTTTTTACGTACCACGTTACGTTTTGCTAAACCACTGTGTATATCGTCACTCCACATACCTGGAGTTTAGTGAAAGCGAAATTTAGAAGTACTACACTTTTCTGCCTACGTACGATGTTATGTTACTTTTCATTCCTGACTATCAATAATTTAAAGTTATCATGGACAAAAATTGCTACACAATTGTGTGTTAATGATACATCAGATTCTATGTCTATTCGTTATGTAAACATTTCTCTTGGGCTGACAAATAACAAAAACCAATTTACAATAGAACTAAAATTTTAAATACAAAAATAAAACATTTCATTCTATACAATAAGTCAAACGCAGCCCTAGTTTTTTCCTACAACGGAGCAGTAAGCAACGCACCGATTGTATCGCTCGCGGATGCTCGGAGCGGCCCATTTGTCAACCTTAGCCCCCAACTCCCCCCACACCCCCAGCGACAAAAGAAAGAGAACTCCAGATGAAACTAAAGCTATGCCAATTTATGTGGCCCTGGTAACACGATGTGTGATGGCGCTCGCGTAAAACGAATGAAAAAAAACTAACGTCAACTTTTATTAGAAGCCAGCTTTCAGCCGACGTTACAGGAAATTCTTTAACCAGTGTTGGAGACCTATCCTCACGGGCTTCAATCGTTCATTCTAAAATTAACACGTTGTAAAATATAAAGAATATTAAAACCATGTACACTAGTTATTTATTTTACCCCCTAAACAATGGTGGTACGTATAACGTGCCAGAGGAGTGTAGTACACTCCCGCGTTTCACCAGTTACGTCTCATCATTATATTTTTGTTTACCGTAAATCGCTAATAAATATAATTCGAAGAATTTATAATATTGTATATCAGTCCATTAATAAATATGGCCTAAGAATTGTTTTGTATACAATAAAAATAATTATAGATAATAAAAAAAACAATTTTTTTTTAAAGTGTGGATTAAAGTCAATTATGAAATTTTCTATTGCCTTCTTCAATACCATACCGTGGTCTAAGAGGCGCCTAAAGCCATGAACGATAACGTAACATCACGCTTATAATTACCGAAGAGGTAGGCACAGGCATGTAGTACATTCTCATCTTTCACCAGCTACGTTTACCTCCACAATGGAATATGTGGTGAGGTGAGCCTACTGCTACACATCGGGCACTAATCCAGAGTCCGAGCTACCACTAGAAATTTTAACTAGTAATTCCAGTTAGAAAAATCCTATAATACCCGTCCCGCCATGAATGGTAACTACGTACAACTATGTATATAACTTACATCAAATGCATGTAAAATATATAAGTTCTAATTTTAGTTACTTTGATATCTTAATTATACTAAAAATCATGGTAATTAGTTGTTGCTCCCAGTATCTTTCATTAAAATAAAAGACCAATGTAATTATTTTTCTTATAATTTGGATAAGGTAATTCTTAAGTAAGGAAATAGTTAAAAATACACCGTTTTTTTTATAATGGCATTCTAAGACTTACTTTAAGCACGCCAAACTACCAGGGCACCATGGGGCAGTTATAGTATTTCTAATAAGAGAAAATACCGATGCTAGAGTTAAGAGTACCAGGGTGTCATAACAAAACAGAGCATTTAAGTACCAGGAGACCATAATAAAACAACACTAATGTTGAGCAGCGTACATTTTCAAAGACAGATTACCAGGGTAGCATAACAACATTGGGTCACATATGTAATTTAATTAAAAATCTTTCTTTATAAATACTGAGGTTCCTTATAACTTCGCTTAAATACTTGACCTTACTTATAACAAGGAACTATACCGACTGTAATTTGGAAACCATGTCTCATCTAAACATTTTAGATGAGGTATTACTTACAATGTATATAAAAACAGTAATGAAAGTGATATATACATACATACAATATAATTACTATGCTGTCGTCACGCCAGGTCCCCTGCGGGGTAGACAGAGAGCAATGAATGCCAAATATCCGTATCGTTTCAAACTTGTCACGCGCCTTCTACATTTATCAATCTCTTGACACGCACGCCGGCTTCGAAGACTTCAGACTCCCGAGTGACATATACAATAAATATTAAATATAACATAACGCTTGTATTTCCCCGATGGCGAAGGCAGAGGAGTGCAGTATTCCCTCGTCTCACCTGTTCTGTTTGTCCTATAGTATAATAAGGGGGTGACCCTTTTGCCTATAAATATTATATACCTACCTACATTGTAAAAGCTATATAGATAATATACTAACGCAACAATTGTTTAGAAATATTATGGAAGTCCCGTAAACCGCGGGATAATCTAAATAATAAATATCGTTTTCCAGGTGGAGTACCAGGGCGGCATGGGCGCGCGGCGGTCGCAATTTCCGCGGCGGCTAATTTAAGACGGGCCCCGCGACATGTTTATTGGTTAATTAAAGTTTTACGCCGAAACAAACAAGTGCCTGTAGCGTCCGCAAATAAAATTACAATTGTGTTTAGGAAATGCTTCGTGCGTGTATATTCATACGCACTGCGATTGTTTAGCGTTTTTCCTGTACCTATATATATTTTATATTTATCTGCAAATTCTTTGTTTATATAAATCGCTTTTAATAACAAAGCTTTTACCTTTTTAATAAAACATTCTGAAGAATAATAGAAGCGCTTAATGATTTATATGTAAAATATATAGTGATAAAACTAACTTATTAAAAGGCAGTAACTTTTATAAGTATAGGTATAAGTATTATTTTGACTTCATATTTTATAAAATTTACATATTTCTTTTGAGCCAACACACAACTCCGAATCATGAACACTTCCTTTATGACTATGTTGTATACACATGACACGAAATCCCTGTGAAATATACCAAAACGCGCTGTGTCGTGTCCCTCTGTCTGTTGTAATGTTTGGTATTTCGTAATTTATTTTAATGTAGTTATCACCAATGGATAGCTTAACACTTTCAGTGCTGCAAACAATCTCAACCAATTTCATTATATGCCACATACCTGCTCCATACAAATGAAATCGACGGTTATAAACGTTCAACACTGCTCACATCTACTAACAAAACTGAATTTGGCACAACCGTCAGTACGCGTCGACGTTAATAAACGTTCTTTGCACGTGATTTTTTATTAATTACACAAAGTAACAACGGCCTATGACGTCAATGCCTACGAACGTTGTGCCACAACACATACATTGATTTTGACGTGATAAGACGTTGCAGCACCGAAAGTGTTAATATTTGTGAGAGATTCACTTGATTGACAAAAGGTATATGGAATGGGAAGTTCTGTGCTAGCGGTGAACTTCCAAAGACTGATGGTTGCACAGATAAGCAATTCGACACGCAAAGAACTATCCTTGCGTCAGACGCTTATAGTACTAAAGTTTTATAGGAAAATAATGTAGTGTTAAAATTGTATCCACAAGAGGCATCTCAGAATATGTCATCTTTTAAATTAATATGTCCAAATTTGATTACACATGGTGAAAAGTATTAATAACGGCTTTTGTATAATCAGATGTATTTACGATAAATATCATAATCAGATTTAGTTGCATCCATTCATCATATAATGTAAATATATTTAATTGTCCGCTATTACGCACTTGACTAGGCCTTAACTCTCTCACTGTGAGAGGAGATTCGTGACCAACAGTAGAACGATAAATGCTTTAATGATAATAATTAATACGGTTAATCGCCATTAAAATGACTGTAACATGAATTTTAATAAACTTCATATACTAACAGGGCAGTAGGCTCACCATCTATTCCATCTTGGGACGTAAACGTAACTAGTGAAACGTAGAAGTGTAGGTGCTACCTCTCCTCTGTCTACCTCTTCGGGAATTACAGGCCTACATCTTTATCTTATACTGACATTAATTATATTAATAATATTAAAAATATAAATAAAATAAAACAACAATACTATTTAATTCCCCACTGAATATGCTATCGTTATATTGCTAAAATCACCCGGGCAGGTACAACCAGCACAACAATGAGACACAATTTATCCGGCCCGATTACCGAATAATTAACTTTATAACGGACAACCGAAGCCTAATGAGATTTTAAAGTGAACTCATAGAATATATGTTAAACTCATTCATTGCTGTAACCAGCGAATACTGATACATCCATAAATGGTTAGTTCGAGAATACTATCTTTGATCATAGCTTAGGAAGGTATGTACATATATGCAACTTTGTCTAACTTAACATTAACCTTTTTTCCGCCCTTTTATCGTTCCACTGTTGGTATACAGGCCTGCTCTTAGAATGTAAGGGTTAAGGCCATAGTCTGCCATGCTAGCCGCATGTGGGTTGGCGGACATCACACGCCTTAGGAAACAATTACCTCACGATGTTTTCGTTCACCATGATGGCAAGTGACATTTAAGCTTAAAACGCACATTTTGTAAATAGGTGCGCGCAAGGATTTTAACCCGGGCTCCCGGAGCGAGAAACCGAATTTCAAACCATTAGGCCATTACCGCTTCATTTTGCTTAACTTCAGAGTTAATTTTGTTAATATTTGCGGAAAACTAAAATCTACTTATAATATCTGTTACAAATGTATAAAATAAAACATTACAATATTTAAAATACGCAGGAAATGAATTATGTACGTAAAAATAGTAATCAGTATACTAAAAAGTTATTAAATACGTAACATCACGCCTGTAATCCCCGAAAAGGTAGGCAGAGGAATGTAGAACACTCCCACGTTTCACCGGTTATGTTTACGTCTCACTATGGAATAGGTGGTGAGCCTATTGCTATACACCGGGCACATATCCAGACTGCGAGCCACTACTAGAAAATATAAATTAGAAAAATTTAGTAATGCCCGACCCGGGAATCGAACCCAGGACCTCCCGATCGGCAGTCGCACTTGC
>DWDV01000457.1:0-16673 GCA_018245615.1 Mimoniades ocyalus | reverse complement strand
TATTAGTTGCGTTTTTGTTACGCAATCCTTATAGAACTTGTATACACTGCGTCGAATTTTTTATTAGTAAGACTGTTAGTGTCTATGTAATAAACCAGTAGGTAACAATCCCACAAATAAATAACCAGGACTCAAAGAGCACATAATAAAACACAAATATTGTGTCAAAACATTTTTATTCAACAATCTTAAACTAGTAAAGGCTTGGTAAATATTTACAAGGCTTCATTACACGGCAAGGTAAAAAACTATCCAAATACACTATTATTATCCGACTTCTGCAATTATCACAAAGGTAATATAAAATACATAATATATAAGTGGCTCTGCCGTTAATTGTTATCTATATTCTAATTCACTGTTTATAAATATTTAAACATTGTGAGTACACATACATTCGATTAATAGGTGCAGTTATGATTAAACAAGCGACATAACGAAGCCAGTTAACCTATAGATAAAACTATTTTTTTACATACAGCCAGAATTATTTTAATTCACCACTGTATAATACTTTGAAACTAAACATTTGAAGATAAAACATAATATATTTAAAACTCTCCTACAATAATAACAAATATGCAGATAGTAGGATTTTTTTTAATCAAAACATTAATCTCACTTGATACCTGTTATTCATTTTTAAGCTAGTTCTCGCAATGAGAAAAGTAGTATACAAAGCTCTTTAAAAGCCCTAGGCCTATAATGTGCGGTACGATGGGGAAAAGGTCCACACAAACCATGTGTCCCGCACATTAACTTACATTTGGCTAAATTGGATAGGTACATAATTTGGATGAGCAATTAGAAAATTTATTTAAATAAAACTAAGAGTATTGTTACATTTACTTAGATAATGGAATAATACTTAAGTTTAGTGAAGCAAACAAAATTTAGCTTTTTATTCAATATTAGTCCTAACCTGTTCGTGACGCCGGTAAGAGGTAATTTTAATGGAAACTGAATGATTCCTGTTTTTTTTCCTACTTGTTGTTACTTATAGGACATGTGCCGCAACTGCAACTATTGGGGATCGTAATTAAATTAAACCAAATCATCTATTCAATATTTCAATAATAATAATGAAATTGTAAATTTTAAAATACGTAAAACGGAGAGCAATTTTACTTATCAAACGTTTGCTTTTAATATGAAAGATGCAACTGACCGTAGCTTGATATAAAGCTCAGAAAGGTACACCAAGACCTTACTTTGTACTGCTGTAGTATTGATACAATGTTTTTTAAATTGATTTGCAATAACTACAAATAACATGTGATGCTAATATATGAATTTATATAATTCGAATATTTAGTTATATAAAATTATAGCACCATACCATATGTAAATATACTTTGAAAATATTCGAATTTTTAAAGTATATCCACATATTTCCACCATCATATTATACACACACTCAGACAACTAGCAGAGAGACATGCAATCTTATCATAATATACAACAACATACACATTGTTATATTACTAAAATTTGTGTTATGTGGATATCAAAATATTGGCACATTCGAGGCTGATAAGCCACATTCGTTGTAATGACAGGCATCAAAATATTAAATTAAATATAAATGCAAAAAATGGCAATATTTTCAACTGATCTATGGACTCTAAGGCATCTGTAACAGTTCAATGTTAAAGCGAAACAATACACTAAGTACAAGGACGTTAGGAAAATACGACAAGAATATACATCCGAACAAAAACCAGCGGTAGTTCTGGGTAATAAATAACTATAAATAATGCACAGAAACAACTATGCAAGCACCCATGTTTCCAACGGTACATATTATAAAATAATCGTGCATCTACCCTAACTTTAGTTAATACACTGGAATGATATTTTTTCAAGAATGTATTGTTCCTACAATATTTTTATTGTTTTTAGGTGTCGGCTGTCGCCAACTAATAGTTATACATTGATAAATAAAACATTTCGTAAAAGCGTATTTCACACTACAACAATATCAAAATTTACAAATATCTCCCGGCTTACACACAATAAATGGAAGATACAATGACTACAGATACAATTTACCAAGTGACTATATAGATGAGTGTTTGCATAATTGTTTTGTGTGCGAGGAGTGAGCTCCCTACTTTTAACTAAATGAATTCATACCTAATATTGTTCCCGAGCTGGTCCCACCCATGACGATGGCTTGTGAATGTGCACCTCTATCTCTCTCCGTCTCTCTCTCTCATGTTAACATGCATTTATACTTTATCATGGATTTAAAACAGGAAAGCTGTCAGAAATTGTTCATTGAAAGTAGTGTTGGGAGAGAGACAAGGTTGCCAGTGTGCCACATTGTGCACTTCAACAAGACTGGAATGTCATATTTTAATCTGGGAAATAGTTATTCATGCACAGAGACAGATCAGCTGATTGGTTTTAAAAGTCACACCAAGACAAAGACATAATATAAATAGTGTCCGCGTTGACAAAGAGACTGCTCGCATGACTCTTTGATGATTTTCGTTCACGTCTCCTAGACAAACAACTATTCTTATGATAATTTTCCCCTAAGTTTTAGTCATCGGGCGGAATGCAGAAATCCACAACTATGTTGAGTATTATACTATACTTTCATTATATACATAAGTAGATATGCCTCAGTAAATAAAATGGATTTAATGTTAACGTGAGCCAAGTATGTTACTGCGTCGTTACCACGCGAACGCCTCACACTCACTATTAAAACAAACAAAAATAAGTTAACTAACATCTAGCGATACAAACGTTTCGTATCAAGTATTAAGTACCGTACACATTCAAACGTATCCAGTCCTTCACGAATTGTCAACACTATGTGTTACTCAATCTTACATCTACTTTCCATTATAAATTAGTCACCATCATCGGAAGAACGGACACCGAATAGACTAGCGCGCGTCACGCGAACCACTGCCCGGTGGCACTCTCTCACTCTCGCTACTTTACTGTATTTCACTAGACACACGTAACTATGTTGCATTTTCACGAAGACACTTTGAAACACACCGATAAAATATCCTCGGCCGAGCGACTCGGTCGAAGCAGTCGGAGATCAGAGCGGAGCGCGGCTCCGGCGTCAGGTGGCGTCGAACTCGATCTTGTCCCAGGAGTAGTGCTTGCGCGCCGGGCGCGGCGCCGGGCGCGCCAGCACGCCGCCCAGCAGCGGGTCGCTGGGCGCCACGTGGCCGCGCCCGAACACGTTGGGCGCGCGCTCGCCGCGCTCGCCGCGCTCGCCGCACTCGTAGCCGTCGCCGTCCACGCACATGGCCGAGCCCAGCTCGATGCCGAACTCCTTGAAGTCGATCTCGCACGGCTGGTACTCGAAGCTATCGTGGCGCGTGTCGTCGTTCTGAAACGACGGCAGGGAGAGCTCCTCCATGTCTTCGAAGGCCGTCCGGCTGTGATCTAGGATGTCGCCGTTGGTGAGCGGCGTCATGCTCATTCTCTCCGGGATCTCCTCCTCCACGATGTCCATGTCCGTGTGCGTCCTCTCGTCGCTCTCGACGCCCAGCAGCCGACCGAAGAAGTCATCCTGATTGTTACACGTGGCGTCCGCGCTGCCGAAGTCCGTGTGAAATCCATTACTCGACAGTAAATCGACACTTAAATCGGTATCGATGTCGGCATCGCAACGATTCGCTTCATTCACGGCATGTAAATCGGCATGATTCATAATTTCATTCTGAATGTCGGTAAGTTCCCTCTGCAGCTCGTCTGCCGCTAGCGAATCTCGAACATGTGTATCGCCTAGAACTTCGTCGGTCAAAACATCGGTAGGAGAAAACTCACTCGACCCAGCGGTGAGATAGCCGGCATCCAGGGATAGATTGCCACTCACATCCCCCACGGCCGACGGTGGCAGCTCTCCATTTTCGACCAATATCTCAAGAACGTCATCCATGATTTGACTGTCCTCGTTGGTGTCGTGCAGCGCCGCGACGGGCGGCGGCGGCGGCGGCGGCGGAGGCACCGCCGGGGCGCTGCGCTCCGGCTCATAGTGTGTTGTCGGTAAAATCGCGATCGGCACCACTTTAACCCCGTTCAGGATATACGCAGGGTTCCCAGATTTTGACGGGGTGACATCTGTATTAACTTCGCCACTCGCCGATGGCGACGTAACGGTGAAGAGACGAACTAGTCTGTCCGGAGCGGTGTCCGGAGCGGCGATGACATAGCGTGGGGCCGACGGTGCCGGGACGTGGGACTGCTGCAGAGCGTCGAGCTGAGCGCGTAACTGATTGAAACATAAATGCGCTTGTAGAAGTCTCCGGCTCTGATCGCTCGCAGCGGCGCCAGCGGCCTCGCGTCGTACTGTCTCCAGCTGCTGCCGTGAAGCCTCCAGTTTTCTCTCTAGTTCTTCGATCTGTCTGCGCTGCGACTGGACTATATCCTCTGGCGGTTCCAATTCGATTTTCAATTCAGGCGACGCCACTGATACCGGCGATCTAGGAGCGTCCTCTTGCATCTCCGTGAGGAATGGTCTCAAACGGTCGATAAGTTGTGGTTTCGGCCCAGAAACCCGTAGGTTGCGGCGTTTGCATTCTGCACGCAGATCTGACACCTTCATATCTTCGAAACGAGCAGACGAGGAGAGGGAGGATGTAACGGTCGTGGGAGGTAGGGGAGGCGGGGGTGGGGCAGAGTACACATCTGAACAATCAGATGCCACAGATGCAGACGATGGGGCGGGGGATGCTGGAAGCATAAGCTGAAGGAGCAGTTGTTGCTGTTGTAGAAGCAGCTCATAAGGTGTCTCCACAGAACCTGGCGGCGAGGAGGATTTCTGTGCGTTTGGGGGGCCTTTATATTCATGAAACTTAAACCGCGCCTTCGGCTGTTGTTTTTGCTTGCTTTTCTTGCGATTCTTATCTTTCCCCGGAGCAGGATGTTGGGGTGGAGACGCGACACTAACTGGTGAAAGAGTCGAAGGTGGTGAAGGGGAAGGAGAAACTTCTTCCGGCGGCCCACAATATGAAGACGGGTGCTGAGGACGACCTGAAGCACCTTCGCTCGTCGCTTTAAATGCTAGAATGCCACTTTTTACGGCTTCTTCAATATTTTCTTCTGTATGCAATATATTCTTTTTAATCAGCTCCAAAGGACCAGGTCTATGTGAAAGCTGATCATTGAGCTGGTCTGCCAGTCTCGCTTTCTTTAACATACGTTGCTTCTCCGCCAAACTGGGATCAACGTGACTCTCCTAAAAATAAAAGGAACAGTTAATGTGAATAATTCGAAAATCTCTAATACAAATTGTTGCGTAGGAGTTCATACAAACTTGTTCTAAAATATGTCTTCTTTCAAGTTCCTGACGGTCGGGCCGCCGCTGTATCTTGGCTTTCAATAAATCCCCAGTTTTTGCTCTTTCGAGTTGTTTGCATTGTTCGAAATAAGCGGGAGGCGTCTTGCGCGCTAAAATAAAAATTCATTTTTAAAGTTAAAATCAAAAAGATCATTATAGCGAGTGACTGAATTTTATTATAGTCTGCGCTCTATAAATGCGAGAAATGTACTTTTCTATTGGCAAGTGAGAAATTCTCATTAGCCAGTGTTCGGGTCGTAAATAAAATTCTTCCGCCCACGCGCCATTTCTGATGGTAGCCGTGCAGATTGGCGCCGCTCAACGGCGCCGCGCCGCCGAGCGCGCACTCGCTGTCTTAACGGAATATTGGAAGACTGAACTTACGAGGCATTATCCCCTGCGCCACCAGCTGGTTGATGGGACGTCGCATCATCAACTTCACTTTCAAAGCTGTAAAGCGAACATAACATGCATATTTTTAAATTGTCATACGATGCGTATGTAATACATTCCGTATAATATAATGTAGCAACAAGACTTGGCAAGACTTGACAAGACTTGACAAGACTTGACAAGACTTGACAGGACTTGGCAAGACTTGACAAGACTATCATCATCATATTATCATCATCAGCCTATCTCAGTCGAGAGCTGGACCTAGGCCTCCCAAAAGAGGTTTTTTTAATTCCCAAATCACAAATTCTCGCACGTACTACGCTACTGCTCGTAGGCGGCCGAGGAATTAAAGTGTGCCTGGACAGCCTGCGTCATATCGCAATTCCCACCCAATGACACGCCTATATACCGGCATGGGTTCAGGGAATTCTTTCTCCGCCCCGACATGGATATATTGTTAATATAATGTTACATTTCTGACAGTCTGTAATACTTATAACAGTTCTTTACATGTTTGTGTGATAAAGTCTAGTGATGACGAAACGTGACGATCATTGACGCAAGAGACGGACAACGGCGGCCGACGACGCGCTCGATACAAGTAAATGATATCGATGGAAACATTGAGAGATGCGAGACATAGGCGATATGAGAGAGGTGCGATGCGATAGATACGATGAATGCGAGAGATCGAAAGATGCGAGAGATCGAGAGATGCGAGAGATCGAAAGATGCGAGAGATCGAGAGATGCTAGAGATAGGATGGATGCAATAGCCGCAAGAGCTGAGCGTGGGCGATGTACAGAAGCTCGCGTGTAGACACGCGCGAGCGACGGCCGGACAGCGCTGGCGCCGCGCCAACATAAATAAACACTGCACAAGGAAACTAGTGTTATGCCGCGACCGTGTTACAGACGAAACATTCACTACCACTAGGCCGAATATTGTGGGTTACTGGGCGTCATATAGCACCGCGATCATTCCGCCTACCGACAATCGTTACCAATTAATTACAATAAACTTTCCATTTTACACGTGCTTTGACAGTATCTTGCGTATACGTTAGATATTTGTAAAAAAAAAAAACCACACATATACTGTACTGTAGGTACATATACACAATTACATAGTACATCTGTATTTAGACGAACAATATGTCGTTATACATATTTGTATGCCAACTGAATATTGTGTCAGACAGTGGTGTTAATAAGTAAGCGGGCTGTTTATTGGCGACGCGTGCATTCGTCGGCGCCGGCTCGAGAATGGCCGGAAGTGCAAACATCATTGTGTGGATATGCATTCTGACGGACGCGCCACAGAAAGTCTAAGCCGAACATGGACAGTATGCAAGAAACGTTTACGTCAAACACGACTTCGAATCGACTATTTTAATGTAAAATACCTGCCAGTGGAACTTCAAAGATAAAACATTTATGTTTTTAAAACGTTAGAGGACGCTCCTTAGCAGTTGGAAGGTTTTGAATGTTGGTACATGGTGGTACAAACATTAAAACAGTAGTACTGCATAGCGGCTACAAGAGAGTCCTGAGCTTGGGCTTGTACGGTTTTGTATAATAGGTAATACGTTTATAGTCAGAAATCTGCGTAACCGGCGAGCATGTTTAAAGAGAGCGATGAATATAGAAGAACCCCGTCAGCTTTTTGAGAATAAAAATATTTGCTACTCGGTACTCACTGCCTGCCCCGTAAGGGACCTAGCGTGACGGTATAACAACGATAATCCAATTTAAGATCAACAATTTAATTATTACATTCATAGCGAAAAAATACCAATTGTTATTGTTAGGGCTATATAATATAATTATGAAATCGTTTCGTATGTATGAAGCCTAATTCAAATCGTTCCATTCGCGTCCATTGCGTCCATTTCCATTTACGAAATATATCCGTTTTAATAGTAGCATTTACGTACGAACCATAAGATAACTAAATCATGGTTCGGGAGGAACATGTCAAATATGGACGGAGGCTTACATTCTTTATGCTTGCCCATGGCGGGTTGCAAGGGGCTGTCGTCGACCACCACCTTGGGCGGGGAGCCCCGCGGCGGCGAGCCGCTGCCGCTCGCCTGACGGCCGGCCATCTCCTCCGCGCCCGAGCTGGAACAAACACAACATACATACATAAATAATATAAAATTAATGGACAAAAACACTACAGGTCTGTAAGAATAGGGATATTTGGCATTCGGCAGCACTGGCGAGTGATGATAATTATAATACACAGAACAAATACTACAGCTCGTCACCCCAGTAGTTTTCCTGAGTGGGAATCCAATCCACGAGCTCCAGCTCAGCTGTCGGCATCACCGACCATTGAACTAACGGGGCCAGTCAATCAACATCGACACCGCTTTCCCCTACTCATAATTTATCTATTAATTATACATATGTATATGCTCACTCATTTAAAATATCTGTTTTTTGGACCAAACCTGTTAAGCAAAAGTATTACAACTAGTAATTATAAGAAAAACTATTTTAGCATCTTTGCCTAGTCGACCTTATTTATATTTTACAAGTAATGTTCACAGGGTTTAAATCATATCTTTGTACTTCAATAATGTCTACAGCATGTGAGGTGTCTAGAGGCTACGCTTTTGCTTTCAATGATAAAAATTCACGTGTATATGTTGTTGTCAGCCGAAATGTAAGAGGTGATGCGTCGGATACCTGAACGTGTCGTCGTCGGGCGGCGCGGGCGGCGAGCGCGGCGAGGCGGCGCGGCTGCGCGGCCGGTGCTGCGGCCGGTGCTGCGGCTTGAACCACTCGGGGTATATCGCGCTCAGCGTCTCCACCAGGTCGTGGTCCAGCGTCACGCGCCACGACGCGCGCCCCTCCTCTCCCTCCGACCCGCCGCCTCCGCCGCACGACGAAGGATTCTCTGGTAACATCGTTGACATTATGTTAATTATCATTTCTTACATATTTATAGCAGTCACAAGTCCTCGAAATCGAGGCCAGTGTGTACTATGAGTACTGAATGTAGAGGAAGCACGGCAGGTCTGTAAAGATAAGAATATTTTACACGTCGTGCACTTCGTGCTTACTCCATTAGGGACCTAACGTGAGAATTTATTTTTATTATCCACCCTTTATCTTTAATATCAGATAATCTAGAGTACTTTATCGTAAGCATAACCTTGAAATAAGACAGGAATGGATACTACGAAAGCAAAATCTTCTGCTTCCTTAGCACAAATTCAGCAGATCGAATTGAAACTGATGCAGCAGTAATTGGCGCTACTACTGTAATGCATTGCTGCAATAATTGCATTGGCACTACTGCGGCAATGCAAATAGGTCCGAGCGTTTGGGTGGTATTTTTACCATCAACCATTTTCAGTATCGTTCCATCATCGTTAGTAGCGTCACAATTTACTTACTTATCAACGTATACGTTCAATTTAAACATGTAAATTTCACACATGAATGTGATAGAAATGTAGTGAACAAAACGGACCATAAACATAATTAACTAGATAAACACATAAATCTAGACAGAAACTGTTACAAGTGCAACTTTGCAAATTGACTTTTCGAAATCAGCAACCCCGGATAAATTTTACCTTCACATAATTTATTTTACGATCGGTTAATGTATGTTTGCCGATCTACTGTTGCGTACGTTAAAAATCACGAAATCAATAAATTCAAAGAGCACAAAACAGTACACGCCGACGTCGGTTCCAGTACAGGCGGTAGCGGAAGCGCTTACGCATGCTAATATATTATTGTATTGGTAGGTGTGGTTGCGTTTGGGCGAGCCGAGCCACGAACTATTATCAATGTAAACCCACGATAGATTTGTATTAATTCCCAAGAACATGCCGTGGAAGCAGAGAATAACATTTTTTTTATTACCGACGGAATTGTGAGCAACGACGTTACAAATTCAACATTAAAGCCTATAACCGTTTCAAAATCAAACACAATAATTGCTTAATGTTAATTGAATTAGTATAATATGAGTTAAATATTTTAATATCAAAATATAAAAAACAAATGTAAAAAGTGAATAAAATTGTTCTTTATTCATATGAATTATACAAAGTGTATAATGACAAAATGTATCAGCTATGTAGAAAGCGACGAGCAAACTGATGTAAATAAGCGAGCAGAAGTCAAGGTGATTTGGGCAACTTCTAACTTCGATTACCGACGAGAAGGACAGAACTTTGACAGACCATAAAAGTGACAGGCGTAGGGTTAAAAGTTTAAGACATTCTGCGGTCCGCGGGGCGCCGAGTGAACTCTGTGAAGCAGAGCGAATGGATCGTGAAATGCTGATATTACGAGAAGTATAGAAATTGATGAGCAATAAAGTATGTGAAAAACTAGAAGTTGACGTACATATTTGCACTGGAAATTTTTAACTATTCCACAGCCGAGAAATGATGGAAGTATTACGTAATGTTGAAAACTCGCAATAAAGACGAAAATACGAGAGGGATAAATAAATGTAACATCTGTCGGTTCACATGATTTATGGAAAATATAGTAAGTACTAAATACTCCCATGCACTGACGCGAAAATGGTAAATAACAGGTGTTCCTTGGAAATTCAATTATTATTGTAACTGTTTGAGTGATTTGACTGCGTGACTTTATGTTGCTTCGGTGTGTGTTAAATGTTCGGAGAGTTTCGTCCGAGACGGGCGATACTGGACGGAAAGTAACAGACCTTGGTACAGCGGTTGTTACATCACGTCAAGACATTAATAATGTGTGTAACACTTCTTAACGCGTTACAGAATACAATATTGTAAACAAACCGGCGCACGTGCGTCCCGCCGCTGACTCACGCACTGTCCAGTTACGACGGCGCCCGAGCAGCCACTCCGCGCCATTGCCAATTAAACTTTTAACATTCGATTTGTTTACGACCAAATCATTGTTACCAACACTGATAAATGTCATCGACACTGATAAATTTCAATCGCAGTTGTCAATACCAATACAAAGATAAATAAGCAACTATTAAATAAAACATAAGGGAAAGGTACGCTCGAATTATTAACTCCAAAACTTATCTCTTACCAAGGACTCGAATGATAAAACCACTTTATTATTACCGAGGTGACAAAAAGTATTGACATACTCAAAATACACGGTGACCATTATTTTGGGAGCGTTAAAAATAACTTACACATCTAAATAGTTATGAACAATAGTTTTGGTATGAGGCTTTTGGGTTCTTGGACATGGTTCGCGTCGCGCATTTAACCATTTGTCACTCGCGGCCCACCCCCTCGACACTTTTCATTGGAATGCGTCATAATTCGCGAGCACCGTTTTATACTATACGTCAGACGGTCCGTCATTACATTTAGTCATTTCGTTTCTAGAATAGCGCTGAATAAATCCGCTCGTTCTCACTGGCCTTCGAATTATTTACTTATAAGCATGCAGCTTTTATCGATGCCAAGTCTATTTTTCACGTCACCCACTCGACATACTTTTCAAGTTTTCGTCTATCACTTTCGGCGTTTTAATTTTTTTTTCTTACTTTTTCAAATGTAAAGGTGACGATTAAAAACATGCACGTTTTAGCTTTCTTCCATCGTAAACGAAAACTGTATTTAGATCAAAATAAGTTAATACATATAAACAGCCCATATTTTTACCATCTGTCTGTCATTTCAACTTTTTTATTTCAGTCTGTAATGTAGTCCAAAATTTATATTTCAATCCGTGGTTTATTCATACTATCATCAAAATCAGAAAGCCTTTTTATTTCTTATCACCTGAATTTCGAGTTACATAAATGTTCTTAAATATACAGTAACTGATATTATAATTTAAGTTTTAATCAATTATTTTATTTTGTTCCTTCGTCCATTAATGTTCAGGGCTAGTAACCCCTATTCGGGTACAGGCCTCCTCCTGTTGCGGACACTCTCCTGTATCTTGGGCTATTGTCAACCACTTCTTTCCTGCTGTCCCTATGACGTCAATTTTCCATCGTTTCAGCGGTCGTCCTTATTTCCTTTTCCCTTTCTCTCGGCTAAGCCTAGTATATCAATATTATTTTTTTCTAGTGAGTACATAAGTTCTAAGTACATAAGCCTAGTATATCAATATTAATTTTTTCTAGTGAGTACATAAGTTCCATGTATCTGCTCGTGGATGCTAAAGATCTTACATTGAATATTCCAATTTGTTATTATTTTTGTTTCTTACTAGAAGGTTATTTATCATAAGGACTATTGCTTAGTAGGAAATTCACTCCCTCATTCAAGATTAGTTATCACATATTATAATCACATTTCAATACATTGACTGCCTCGTTTCAATACATTTTAACATAACAATAGTTATACATTAATATAACCTTGCCCATTTTTCTTCTTTCAATTAGTTCCCTACAATAAGTGGTATCTCTTATAGTAATAAGATTGTCTATTTTTCTTACCTTACTCTCTTGTTTCCGCTATATTATACATTTTCCTCGTATGTGATGTACAACAAAATTTTCTTGTATTGGATTTTGGATCACTTACGCTCCGAAACGAGTTTGCGACCAATTAAAATGTGCCTTTGTATGTTTTGTTCCGTAAAGCGAAGGTCCGCGGTGGAAGGCTGTGCTGGTGACGTCAGGTGTGCACGCGGCACTGGTCGTGTGGGCGCCGCCACCTGCCGCCTCCCACGTGCCCATTGATGATATGCATGAGCACTACATTCGTATCCGCTTACCGGTCTCTATGTTTTACCGACCATTCAACGTACCGCGATCATGACCAACAAGCAGTTGATTGTATTGCGAAATGTGAAGGACTACTTCCAGGAATAGGTACGGATACAAACTCTTCCTTAAATTATAAAGGGTAATGAATACTGTAGCTGATGAACCATTTAACTGACGGATCTGTCAAAAGCCAGCAATTTATAACATACATTATTTTGCTCAAAAAACTGGAACACGGAAAGCATGATCATCAAATCTTATACTGCTCAATTTGATAATTTGATGAGAATGGATCTATTCATCAATCTTCGGGAGTCCTGGGTTCAAACCCCAGTGCGCATCTTTTTGCAATTTTATGTGAGTAGAACCATCGTGAAGAAACCTGTACGCCTTAGAATTTTCATAAATCACTGAGCTATATGACAACTGCCAACCCGCACTTGGCCAACGTGGCAGGACATGCCTTTGTCATTGTGAGAGAAATTCGAAATCCTACAATGAATTAATAAAGGAATTGCCAATGATGATAACGGAACTATCCTACATAGTCCATTCATTTAGGTCTCAAGACGGCATAGACGAGGTGAGAGTCTGCTCCGTTCAGAACGCTTTTAGTGAATCACGTCACTATTGCTTTGATTAAGAAAAGAAAAGAATGAGTAACTGCAGACAATAGAATTATTTAGTGCACAAAATGTCAATATGAAGAAAAGCGGTAAGTGTGTTAACCCAAATACCAGTCATGGTCATGGCAGTCGTGGTGAACTGAAGGCACTGAACTGGCACCAATGAATTGAAGGTATACAACATTATTTTCCCACATTGAAATATATTTATTACTACCTTTTGCAGTGTCTGGTAAAACGTCTGAGCGTACTACACTCCTCTGCTCTCCTCTTTGGGAAATACAGATGTGATGTTACGTCTATAATCTGTTGACGTTTATAATCTTGTAATTGACAAATCTACCATTACGATTACAATGGTCCAGTCATTTTTTATTCGTTTCACACTAAAGCAACATGTTCTCAATGCAGCCGTGCAGTTGTAACGGGAGGAATGGTTTTAAGACAGTATCATAACTTTCTAATTACTATAGACTTTCATAACTATACTTACCGTAACATCGCGCCTGTAATCATCGATGAGGTAGGCAGAGGGGTTTGGTACACTCTCACATTCCACCAGTCACGTTTACGTCCCACTATGCAATAGGCGGCGAGAGTATTGTCATACATTACAAACCTTACATACATATACATACACAAACCCAGACTCCGAACCACTACTAGAACTACTAACTAGAAATTCTAGTTAGAAAATCCAATATTACCCAACCCGGAATTTAAACCCAGGACCTGTCGGTGAGCAGTCGCGCTCGCAACCACCAACGAGGCAATCATTGAATCATTTATAACTATACTTAAGCATTAAAAAGATCATAAATGAAATGAATATTTTATAATATGTCTTAATTTGTCATTTTTTACTTATATACCTACTACTTACAGCAATCACACCTTTAAAAACTTTAAAACAAAACAATCAAATATCACGCTTCTAAAAACAAATATAAGAACACAAACAACATTAAAATTTTGCTAATGTTAGTTAGTTAGCGCCCAGAAATTATGTGAAATATTTGGCTCGTGGCATGTTTTCTATTTAAGAAAAATCTAACCAACACAATGTTGTTTTCGATGAAATATTTTTGTCTTGTAGAGAGAAAAAAAAAACAAGTGATATGAACACGCGTTGCTAAGTTAAATACGATTTGTGGGACAAATCTCAGAAACGCGCTGCGGCTGACCCCGATCGGGCGCGCGACGCCGCACGCCCGTCGCGCCACACTTATCGTCCAATTGCAAAAGTTAAAACAGCATCTCCGCTTTGCTGCAAGCGGCAACCGAATTATTTTAAGGACAGCTAAAAGTTTACACGCCTGCCAACGCATAATCTTGCACACAATTTACATAAACGATGTAATCGCATCGCGTGCATCGTTGCAAATACCACATTATTGTTCCGTTCGCTAAACGATACCGGCTCATCGTGGTACAGCGAAGTCTACCCGAGGACATCTGAATGCTGTGACAGCTCATGGACAGCACAGGGTGTGGGGCGCGAGAATCTGTTCTGGACTTATAGGCCAAAACCGCCATAATGGACGCCTATATCCGCCAATGGACTGAGACAGCCCGCTGTTCTTTATTAATGATACTAATGTAAACAGACCTGAACATTGTGTAATAGAATCGAGTAGCGGAGACGTCTGTGTGAAAATCGTCTAAATACCCAGTCCGTGTAATAGCGCCAGCTCGCTAACACAACATGTAAAGTTTGGCTTAGCGCGCAAGTCTAAATTCGGATCTTAATTGACTTTGTAAGTCGATGAATGAATTGCCGGCAAACGGTAAATGTCTTCAGCGCATTTCTTCGCCAGTCGTCGACTGACGGTTTTATTTATACGTAAATAGTTCCATGTGTGTATGTTTGTATGTATATGTAGGTGTGTCGATAAACAAGCTACAACTGATATAGGTTTATTAGTCAATAACACATCACAGCAGAATGAAATAAACATGCAGTTCTCCGCCAAAGTGTTAACATTGTTGCTACGAAACGTTACGTTAAATTGTTGTCTCAATACACGGTAACAGACTCGTTAATATATGAAAAAGCGTAACTTTGACTTTTTGGTATAAAAATGCAAAAAACATGAGTTATGTAAAGACTCTACACATGTAATTAAGTACTTAAATATTTTACTATTCCAGTCGAATCACCTACTGAGATTCTTGTACAAAGCGAATCTACATCACGCCATCCCCTTGCGGTATAACACCGAGTGCAGATTGCCGAACATCTCCATCCTTGCAGACCTGTCGCGCTCACTCCCTCACATTCACAACAAAACAAACGAGTTACAATAAATGTGATGCCAATAAATCACACATCCACTACAAATACGAAACGTTTACGCGAAACAATTCGTAGCTGAGGCCATAACGGGCCCGATGACGTAAAAGGATGTTTTCAGCGGGCCGGCAACAGCGGCCGTCTGTTTATCGTCGGGGCACAGTTAGAGCTACACGGCGAGACCGGCCCGCGGCGAAATGCAGCTGTAAAAACACATGAAATTACTCCACTTTAACAAATCGCAATAAATGTACGAATGTACGTACGTACGTACGCGCCGTGTTATACACCGTAGGTACGTTAGTTAGCTAACATCCGAAAGGAGCACCGCGTTATGATTCAATCATAACAAAAGATCATAAACACGAATTCACCAAAAGAATTCCATTGGCATATATATGTATATGTGGATGAGTTAATTTTAACGTTTCAAATTCATACCGGCCTCCATTAGCGACAAAGATCATTTCTTTGATTTATCGAATTTCTGTTTTATTTTCAAATTTCCATTCAGCCGACGGTAATAATCGATTTACACTAATTGCCACTTTGTTAGCCTGTTATTGTGCGGCAGTTCATGCAGCAGTACAAATGTGCTATTACATCATGACCAGGATATAATATGTACGTGAAATACGTTTTGTAAAAACAGTAACATCACATGTTGTTATTATATTAATATAATAATAATAATCACGCAATTACGTACATTACCTTATTGCATAGAAAGCGTGGTAACGATCTCAAAACATTACCATTGTATCCTTGAATCCCCGAAATGGGAGGCTGAAGTTTAAAAGTCCCTTTTCATTCACTATCATAAATCACTTTAGAACTACATAATAACTTAGAAAACTGTTAGAACTGAAGTTGACATCGTAGGTTGAAATCAAAAGGAATTAAAAAGAACGAATTACATATGGTCAACGAAATGAGCGGGAAACTACTATTAGGTACAAAGCATTAAATTCAAACGTGAATATCTATATTTAAGCGCTTAAGGCTTATGAAAATGATGATGATGAAGAAGATTATGTCGAAGAAATTAACAAACGGACAAAAATTTAAAAAAATCCAATTTGAGTTCTGGCTAGCTGTAAATACCAAATCGAAATGTACGTAAGAAAATCTTTTATGTTGACACCACACGGAGACATTTCAATTTTGCTAATATTACATATGTATATATAGAGGTGTATAATGTACTAAAGCCTTAACCCTTCTCAGACTGACAGGACACAGGTGCCGCAACAGTTAAACAATGAGCATGAAAATGATCGCGATTTTAATGATGATATTGATAATTATAATGATAATGCCGATAGAGATATAG
>DWDV01000456.1:0-16685 GCA_018245615.1 Mimoniades ocyalus | reverse complement strand
ATCCAGACTTCGAACCACTACTAGAAAATCTAAATTAGAAAATTTTGTAGTGTTCGACCCGGGAATCGAACCCGGGAATTTTTTAGTACATTTTTTTGGAATTATATTTACTTATAACTACGGAAATTACTTACTGATGAAATATGAATAATATATTTCGATCTTACCGACATAATACTAATAATACAAAAATACCGATTATTTGAAATAAAAAGTCACGAGTGCAATTAGTTTGTTTTTAATTAGGAACAAGTGACAAGTACTTAACTCGCCAATAGATGGCAGGAAGAGCCAAACAATGTTGTAATGTAATAGCTTTAGTATAGCTCTGTTGGAAAAACAGTTACTTCATAATAAAAGAAAAATTATAATTATTCATAATTAAAAATAGAAATTCATAATTAAAAATAGAAATTCATAATTAAAAAGATAAAAAAATTAAAAAGAGAGTTCATAATTAAAAAGAGAAAAGAAATAAAAAGAGAATTCATAATAATTAAAAAGAGAAAAAATAAAAAAAACAATCCGACCGAGATTTGAACCCGGGTTTCCTGCGTTTTAAAGCGCCCGATTTCCCGACCGAGCTATTCTAACTTTGTAAATGGTGGCGAAATTTAGCTTCGTATTCCAATGATATTGTAGGAGGTCTCAAAACACGGTTAAAACGACATTTTCTGAAAATAAAACCTAGCTAGATCGATTTATCGCCCCCGAAACCCCTGAATACAAAATTTTAAGAACATCGTTGGAGCCGTTTCCGAAATCGTTGATATTGATATATGTATGTAGGTATATAGGTACATATATACAAGAATTGCTCGTTTAAAGGTATTAGATATTAACTTCAGCATTTAAATACGAACCAGTTTAAATAGTTCGTGTTGAGTTTATTACTTCTATTGTTTGCACGCCACTCCAATGTATCTTTCATTCAGTGAATACCATAGAGCACAACGATTACAACAGAAAAACCGTATGTCTTAATACACATTTTACATGTTTGTATAAATCAACTATTTCACCGGTAACGCAAATATAAATTTAAAAAAAATAGACTATGGATTTGTGACATTTGTGTAAGTTATCTGCTTTTTATGAACATATTATTGTCAATTGTAACAATTGGGAAGTTTAAGTATTAACTACATATTTTCGTATAACAGTAACAAATTATAAAATTCCTTATCTGCAATAGGAGTTTCATTCAGAATAATTTGTTTATACCTACGAGTGGAGTTAAATGCGCCAAATTCCCGAGCTTACGACCTTGCCATTGAACGCTGCCTTAAACATCGCGTACGGTTGTAAATAAACAAGGAATAATTTAATACCAATCAAATGGGAACTGAAGATTTATATCTGTCGGCTATTCCTGAATAGTTTTTTTATGAGTCGTTCGATAAATAACCACTTCAACGTTGCTATTTGGAGCCGAATCGTGTACAAAATTTACCGATACTTATACAATTAGGTATAAAATGAAATGGTTGGAATTTTTTAACAAAGTTAACATTTCAATTACGTTGCGAATCATTCTGTTTCGAGTGAACCAAATGTTTCGAGAAATTTCCTCGTACAGGCTTCGGCATGCATTATATCCAAAGCGTAAATATAAATATATTTATAAATACCACGTCAGATTGCATGCTTACACAATGTAAACAAATACGCTTTAATGTAAACACAATAAAGAAATATGAAATGTAACTATAATACTATATAATGAACATAACATAAATAACCTTGACCAAGTAACATGCAAAAGCAATAACAACTATTAAAAAATTATAATACCACTCAATGTAAACGATACCTATGTTTTCCTTTCTACGGAAAGTAAAACAATTGATACTATTTCATTTACTTTACAAGTGAAAACGGTCGGTTACTATTTGCAATATGAACAAGATATGAAACAAAATTGCAATATGTAAAAGTAAACTTACCTTTTTCGGAAGTGTCGGAGACTCGAATTCTTCATCATCGCGACTGGATAGGGTCGAACAAGAGGAGCACGCCGAGTCCGCCGATAGTGACCTTGCTCGGAGCCAATCCACCTCTTCCTCTGTAGCCCCAACAGCAATACCGTCGGAGTAGTCACTCACGACGACGCTCGGCGTCCTGACACATCGGCCTCTAGTTTCGCAGCCCTCGCTTCCCCTTCGACCTAACTCCACCACATGAGCCTCTATCAGAGTCCTCTCCTTTCTCGGCGACATAGTCTCAGGTGGTGGCGTAATGTCTCGGGGGTGCGAGTGGCGTCTGCGTGGTTCCAGCTCCACGGCGGAATCGTCGCTTAGATCGCGACTGCGACGGCGGACAGCAGCGCGATCATCATCATCGGAGGAGGTGATGTCTTCGGGTGGAGTAGAGGCTCGCGGGATTCGGAGATATTGCATGGGGGCGGGCTCAAATCGTCGCAAGAGCTCGGAGACTCGAGGCTGAGCGTGGCGAGTGACGCGCGCGGTCGCGGGCGCGCGCACGAGCGCACTGCCGCTGGGCCGTCGCGGCGGCTGCGCTAGCGTAGGCTCGCGCGCTTGCCCAGGCGGCACTCCTGCGCCGAGCTTGAGGTAGAACAAGCTGTGGCTTAACGCTTTCTCGCGAAGCACGCGCCGGAAGTCTTCCGGGGGAGGCTGCTCGAGGCGAGGCATGGTTGCTGAAAGTTGACGTTTATTTAGATTAATAACATACACTTCATATTATCTCTTACTATAAACAAACAATATACATAAATCGGTAAAAGATTTCCCGTTAGTAGATCATACGTAGTATAAGTGGTTTACGTTGCAAATACTTTTAAAAAGTTTTAATGTTTTACCAGGCTGATTTTTAACTGTCATTATACATACATTGTCACCGAACACGACTTCTCCATTGGGAATGACGTAGGCATCGTCCATGGGCATTCGCAATCGTCATACTCGTATGTATTATGCAGGTTCACACTACATTGTTGTATGCTTATTGACTAGCTCGGATTTAAATAATGCACGAGCAAGTAAGAAAAAAGAAAAATGAAAATGTATTATTTAAAAGGCAGCTGAATTTCTGCAAACTGCTTCTGTTTGTTCGATGTTGTTATTTTATTTTTGTTGCAATTTGCAACTTGCTTTGGGGAGAAATAAAACTGGAAGATAAAGCGGAGACGTAAAAATTAAGCGAGAAAATAATCTTGAATCCTAACTAAAAGACGTTATCCACTTTCTACATATAAATTGATTTTATTCAGGCTATATCCTCTGATAAACGTACCTACTATAAAATTAAAGTCTTCCGCTTTAGTGAAGGCATCTACAGGAAATATTTTAAACCACAAAGTGGCTTATGAATATCCGGTTTCGGTACTGCGATTTATTAGTAAGAGTAATTGTCAAAATATAACAACATAAAAGCTGTAGAACTTCGTGTGTGAAAGCGTGGGCTCCAAAGACATTGTCAAGCAACATTTTCGAACGGCAAACTTTTATAATCTAATCGTTCCACTCAATTTTAGAATAGTATTCCCCCATAAAATACCCCTCATACGGAATGGTTTCAACTATGACATTTTGGATGGCGTTCTTAACTTGCTCTCTAAACACCAAAGAAAACCATCAAACTGTAGCCGACACGCAATGGATCTAGACATTTTTAAAGGAAAAATAATTCATCGTAATCAGTAATACGTTTCACGCTAATAACGTTTACGATAAAAAAAACCCACGCTAATCTTATAAATTATAATACAATAAATTATTTATTTATTCTTCTATCTATAATAAATTACACGTAATGCATCGTTATGCATCTTTATCTTATCGTGCATTCGATCTAACGTCATCGGCAAAGACGACGATATACACATTACGCTATTAAAACGTTTTAATGAAAGGAAAGTTCTTTATCTAGTTGCAACTCTTAGATAAAATGATAAAATAGTTATTATTGTATGCAAGCCCCATACTCCGCCTGAATGACTGCGATTATTTATCGCCTATTATAATTTCTAAAGAAACGTGAAAAATGCAGTTTCTGACGTTATATTATAAAATCACATATGAAATTGTTTAGTTGTTATAACGGCATTTGTTTTCTATTTATTCTAGCCGCCATCACTCCCGTCTTTGAAATGGTTCTCGTCTCGAAATGAAATCAGTTAAAGCCGATTTTAGCACGCTGACCAGAAGACCGTAGTTTACCGCCAGTCCTGCCGAGAAGTTTATAGAGTTGGCAGAATTCATACATTTATGAAATCATGGAAACCTCTGACATATTATAACGTTCTAATAGCAAGTTTGGCGTCGTAACGTAGTTAATTATGGTCAGCGATCTTTAACATTTAAATCTAAATCTAAATCTATCTGTCTGTCTATATTACTAATAGCTATACCATTATTTCAATAAGTTTTACAATTCTGTCAATAAGCTGTACATTTATTTTAATAAGTTGTACAATTGTATTAATACGCTTTATAATTCCGTCAATCTATTCTTAGTATTATTAAAGACATCCTCGTTGACTGCCTCGTTGGTCGTGTTGGTTGCAAGTGCGATTGCCGATCGAGAGGTCCCGGGTTCGATTCCCGGGTCGAACACTACAAAATTTTCTAATTAGATTTTCTAGTAGTGATTCGGAGTCTGGATATGTGCCCGACGCATGGCAATAGGCTCACCACCTATTCCATAGTGGGACGTAAACGTAACCGGTAAAACGTGGGAGTGTTCTACATTCCTCTGTCTACCTCTTCGGGGATTACAGGCGTGAAGTTACGTATAGAATCTTATCATTGGATCTGAAATTTGTCGGATTACAAATTACCCTTTTGTAAAAAAATCTGGACTATAGGGGGTCTTAGGCAGTACTTTATAATCCGATAAATTCGATAGTCCGACACTGCCCTGCAAAACATTTGTCGGATTACCGAGGTTCTCCTGTATTATAACAGAATACCATAATTTTCGATGTTTAACCCAGACTTCAGTTGCATGTATAATATATATAGACAAATTATACACCATTGAGAGACTTTTAAATGGAACATTATTACATAAAGATGTTTTTAAACAAGTCTCATTTCATTTTCTCAGTACTTTTCTTGGCAATTCCTCGTAAAAGGAATAGGTATATGGACTATTAACATTTTTTTAATATACTTGACACTAGATGATTGTTAAAAATAATTGTAATAATCAGAATACATTATGTATCTACCTATAGGCCAATCAAAGGTTTGGTTTAGCATGCATATAACACATTACATTAGTATAACCTAACAAATTAGTGTTGATGACAATTATAAATTAAAATAGCAATTGTTTGAGTTAAAATGGCAGAAAATATGTACATTTACTTAAGCTCTTGCATGTTTTGAATGCACTATTTTACTGCATCACTATCAGATTTAATTAACATTTAAATGAAGGAAATAAAAATATTCGAAAATTTTGCCCCCTATTGAAATAAACTTATTAAACTTTTTACTATGACTGCATATAGAGAATGAAAAAGTCCATAAAGAAAGGGTAAGCCTCATTTGTGACAAATAAGTCGCGGGCCACAACACATTGTAATATAACAGGCCATAAGAACAATGTATTTTATACTTCATTCAGCTGGATAATACACATAAGAATATATTAATTTTATGTTTTGAACGTTACACTCTGGCAAGTTTATAGAAAACTAGTGAAATTGAATTTTTTATAAAATCAACAACTTTGATAAATCACGGCAATGAAAGTATTCAACTGTACAATGATTGACAATCATATCTGGAACTATTTACATAATAGGAGCAATAATAATTCATTTTTAAGGCTGTCATTTGCTTACATCAAATACATTTCAGTCCCTACTCTTCTAATGTATAAAAGTATTGAAAACCGATTGCCGTTATCATTTACAATCACATACTTACAAGTACAACTATGTTCAGATATGATTCGTGTAACACTTACACTAAGCTTATCTAGTCTACTTGCCAAAATATATTTAACTATAATTCTTCAATATTAAATCATTTTGAGATCTGTATATATAAAATTTTAAAATAGTGCACGACAGCCACATTTGTTACAACAATTATAAATAAATAAATAACTTGTACAATTTCCTGCGCAGCATGTTGTCTGTTTGGTAGTTGTACATATGAGGGTAGTTCTTCACATATTGATATCACATTGTGAAACACAGAAATTTCATCAAGTTAAGCTTTAATCCTGCAGCACACCAAAATGTCCTTTTTCTGGCTATATTTCAATTACATGTTTATTTTCCTTTACAAAGATATGTAACAATTTTTAATAAATAAAGCCTACATACTATAATTATTAATCAAATATTATAAAACATGTACTCTACAAAAATATTATTTATGTATAATGAAGCCTTTACATATTGTAGCCATAACTTTGTTGTGTTACACAAATTTGTACAAGTATTGTGTTTGTTTTGCCTGGTATAATGTAGACAGAACTCTTAAGTAATTTTACTTATTCTTAAAAAATATATGAGATTTTCTTTTACTCTGCATCAAACAAAGGTACTCAGAATACTGTTTTCGACATATTTAGAAGATTGATGTAGGCAAGTATTATGATAAATCTAAGTTGAATCATAACTTCCAAGAACTTGTATATGTAACAAATTTTAATTCATATGACATGGTGACTTCTGCAGGACTAAAATACATACAGTGCCAAATAAATGACATATGTAAAAACATCTATATCTCTTGTGTGTCTCAACACTTATATTTTCTACAATTTTTTTGCATTTACAGCATGAAATTGGAAAGTATTCATGTTGCAGTCAATATATCAAAATAGGAATTATCATTCAAAGATAATAACACATTCATTATCTTCTATAATTTTTTACCATATCTGTTTCTCCATAATGTTTACCTGTCCTCTGATGTTTCCAGAAATTGAGCATAGACATCTCTAGTGCATTCTCCTTTCTCATTAAATTTATACTTATAGTAAGAACCATCAGCACATATCACTGGAACAAATTTATAATAGTCATCACCATGCCATTTAACATCACAGCTTATAACCACAACATGTTTATTTTGAAATCACAATGGAACCTTGCAATATACAATATATTCGAAAATGTGTATTATTTATCGTAAGTATATAATATTGTATTTGTTATTTGTAATATGGACTGTATCTTTAGAAGGCTTGTTATAATTGTTGAAAATGAAATTAATGCTTTTTAAAAATGAGACGACCATTCACTGATTGACACTTGTTTAATACTACTTCCTTTGCACATTACATAGACACAGATCTGCACAAAAATGAATCAACCATAGACATATTCTGCACAACGTGCAAAAATAACCAGAACAACAAGTACACAAGTAACAGAAAATAATCTGCCAGTTTGGTTCATACGATTGACATTTGTATAACTTCGATTAATACATAAACAACAAGCCATATTTTACCATAGTTGTGTTCATTACGAATATAAGATAAATTTGACCACTTAAAAATATACCGCACTTACCCAAATATTACGCATTTGTTATCCAAATAAATATTATCCAAGTATAACGGATTTCTTCAAGACTCTACGAAATGAGTAAAGCAGTAATCATGTCAAACAATCTTGAAACTCATCAGATTCACACGTACCAGTATATGCGGAGGATTTACTCGGAAACAAAATATACAATTAGCCGAGGCGAAGTTTTGAATATTGCGAGCTTGGTTTTGTTCAGCGCGTTTCCATATTTCATACGGATGCAATGTCCCGGTTTGTAGGTCGATGTAGGGTACAATTATACGGTTACCGAGTATGTGAATTCGAAAGTCGTTATCTGATGGGATATTTGTAATAGTTTATGCCTATTTTTATCAGATACTATAGTAATGTCGGAGTAAACAGATCTTAGATCTGTTGCTATAATGTCATCTAAGTTACTACACCTGTACAAAAATGAAATTATCTACACTATAGTGAACATTATATTGAAGCCAAATAATAAGTACACTCACGTGCAAAACTATGGAATCACTTGCTTGTGACTTGCTACGAACTTATTTAAAATTTATTTGAAATGCAAGGATGAGTTTTACGGAGACGAATTACTGATAAAATGGATGAACACACATTCACTATCAACTCAACTTTTATCCAAGTGAACAAAAAATGACGACTGTGTTTTTTTTAACCTGCCCGTCCGTAAACACATTGATCGAGGCTAAAATCCAAACAATTCAGTTGACACAAAGACTCACGGTAGATACTCGTATAATTTTGAATACAATACGCGTGTGAGAAAAATAATAATATTTAATATTTGTAATTAAACGTGAATGTGTTTTTCTTTGCGTGAGAAATGTTAAAACTTCCTTGGTGGTAATTAAAATTATTACACAAAATAAATAATATTTCTGTATACTTGCAATTTTATGCATTGCAATGCATATTAAATTAAGACGCAACATACAATTATGTATGTTGCATCTTAATTTACCAACCTTAATGTTGATGTTCTGTCACAGTAGGTAGGTACTCACAGTATATTGTGGTTCATATAAAAGGTGAATGTTTCCTTGGCTGACACCGACTCCAAAAATAATAATAATTGTAGGTACCTACATTATATTATCGTAATAATTTGATTGACTGTGACAAATTATTTTTATACTTTTTAGTGCATTTTAATTTTTTTTTGAAGTCGGTTTTTTGTTTTGTTAAAAATTTTATTTATCGACTGGCAAACTTAAGATTAGCACACATCAGTTAAAAATATTTCATAATGGAATACCAATATTTGTGTATCGAGTATATTCAGTACTTATACCTTTATCAGGCTTGGGTTGGGACCGCCGTCTTATCTTTTATCGCGAAACGGTAATGGCTTCGTTTCTGTAAGTAGATTTGTAAAATATTATGAAAAAGTTATCAATATTCAGAATCATGCTCACATTTAGTCAAATTTAATAGTACTTTTAGATTATATTTTTTTGTGCACGCCCAAACCATGCGTAGCATACGTCATTAGACAGTCTCAGTCCACTGTTGGACATGGGGTTCTTCAAAGGGGGATTTAACCACATTTATGCCTGATATATACATATGTTTCGTTTATGCACCATTGATTTTAAATCTACAGCACGTAAGTTCATTGCGGAAAAAAGTCACATTTACGCAACTCCGCAATTATTCCAGTATGAGAAACAATGAGAAAAAAAAGCAAGATAATTTCTGCAAATTTTAAAAATTCGTAGGCACAATCGCTTCCATTCTGTCCTTCCGTCGTTTTATTCAAACGAGTCCTTTCCATAGACAATGCTGACTGGTTGAACGAGCGGATTAGTCCCGCAGGCCTAACGAGATGCCTTACTACGCTGCAGATATGGACCATTGCTAAGAGAGTATTCATATCCGACAGATACTGCCGGTATCACTCGTTAATATTGTATTTAATACAGAATATAAAAGCAGATTAGTTTATTATTATTATTATGTTTAAATCATCACGCCCGGTATGTTATTAGGCAGGCCGCGAGTACTGAGTGTTATATATCTCCATTCTCATACACCTGAGCTGATTATGCTACATTCGTGACCCTCTTCATGTATAATGCACACCGTCATGTGTGTATATGTGTGTACATGATTAAATTGCGTTCGGTGCTTAATTCACATGTATTTGTAAGCGATTTAATTTGAATCTGAGTAGTAGCTGAAGGACACTTTAGTTAATCAAAAATATCACTAATAACGATTTTAGATACGTCTACTTTAGATTAAATCCATTTGTATTTGAATTATACCATAGATTACTTTTCTAAAAATGCCTTGATACATTATAATAATGTCTATTTTAAATTTAAAAATTGAACTATTCGTACTATGGAGTCATTCTTTAGAATTTACATGGATAGTTCGGATTTTAAACACCTCGTCTGCCGTCTGGTCTAAACCGTCCGCGGGCGATAGCTCCCATCTCATTACTAACTCATTGTTACCCGACGCGTTGCGATCCTAAAATTAAATTACCTCTAAGATTTACCACCGCTCGTTGGATATAATTACATAACAAATTTCACGGAATAGACTTGTTACATTGTAATGCTTTTATCTTTTTTTTTCTCTCTCTCTCTCGGATAAGGGTTTGTAAACATGAGCTCTGAGACTCGTAGCGGAGAATGTACAAGGTTGGGGTAATGCATTTTAGATTTTTTGCCCTCTGGGCCAGAGCGTACTAAGTCTCACTTCTTATTCATGTAAGTAAGAGCCCTACCGCACATATATCTCGCTTGAGAATAAGCCTCCTTCTTATTTAAGGCGATCACCTCTTAAAATCTACGAGAATAAAGTGGAATTTTTTTGCTAATTCATAAGTTACCATACAATCCACTTAGTGTGTCATATACGAGTATGAAAATAATGCCTTTTAAAACAGTAATTTGGACCTTTGTGGCATTATCCTGTTATACTTTATGTTTGCGAAGGATAAATATATCGCTAAGTATAGGCATTACGTTTTAAAACAGTTGGCTGCCTCATTGGTCCTGTATTCAAATCCCGGGTCGGTCACTACTGGAAGTTTTTACTTTGGATTTTCTAGGAGTTGCTCGGAGTCTGGAACCTATTCCACAGTGGGACGCGAACGTAACTAGTGAACTGTGGGAGGGTACTACATTCCTCTGTCTACCTCTTCGGGAACAACAGACATGATGTCACCTTACTGAAATATCTCTCTTATTAGTGTATTTAAAAGTGTCTTGCAACAGATGTATCGTAAAATGTTAGTTGAATTAACTCTACCTAAGTTTTTATTATCCATTCATCGATCTTTACAACATGTACCCCAAGCGTTTGATATTGTTAAAATTTGCGTATCCAATAGAAATGGTTGGGGTTGTACCTATATCACAAATCCGGCATCGTCTTTTACGTTCGAAAGCCGGTGGGCCAGATAGGCTCCGTTGTAAGGCTGTTTTGAGGGGAAATGGTCAATTCGTTTTGATTGGAAGAACGGTTTTACTATAAACTGCCTCCTACACTTCAGCAAAGTCGAAAGTCAGATTTATAAGACAATGTATACGATTATGCCAAGGGCAAAATTTGCATTCTTTTAGCGTAAATTTCCTTCGAAATACTGTCTATAAATTTAGCAAACTTTTAACTTTATGTTACAGGCCATTTTCTAACGGATCACGTTCGAATTAAGTACATAAGTTGTTCGAACTTATGAGAGGGATCCATGTTCAAGAGCTGATGATAGAAGACCTGATGATAACGAAGTTTTTCGGTGACTTAAATTAAGCACATATCTAACATTTCGAAAAATTATAATTTTGAATTTAAATATATCTAAATGTTTAACTTATTCATTCATTCGTAATTTCATTGGTCTTTTTACAAAAGTCGAAGTACTGTCGATATATTTGTAATAAATAATAATTTAATTATATGTGTTAATATTCAACACGTTTCTCGTTGAAATGAAGCATGATTCAATTCAATTAATTAATGCAAAACTATTTAAGTACAGCAAAAACTATGAATTCATGCAAAACCAATTAAAAAATGATAACCATATTCTGACCTTCTCATTCGTAACGCAACATTTTCCGAACATTCCCTTTCGCAAATCTTCTCTGGCATATCTTAAGAAATACTCAATTTGTAAACATGAAAGTGCTTTTCAAAACCGCAGATAAGGAGACCCGAGTGCCGGGGGTTGTGTTTCATAATTTTTTACCTCCACCTTCACCTTATCTCAAGGTTCCAACGGCGAGGTATCCAAAAGCGCGGAAGTTATAATAAATAACGAGTCATTTATACTTCTTGTGCGATGTACCAAGCTTACAGGTAGCATCCGGCAAATCCCTTCACCTTCCGTTCTCGTACTCCACCATATTTTCGCCTCTAGACGCCACGGTTTTCCGGTTACGTGTATGTATGTGTGATAACATACATTGTTACGTCTGAGTTTAGCTGCTGTGACAATTCAATGACTCCTTTTAATAAATATTTAAAATCAACCTAATGTTTAACAATTAAAATATTTTAGTACAGGGATGATTTACATGCTGGGAAAGGACTCATGTTACATACATACATATGTACATATAAAATACATATGTATATGAATACATATACATATTGTCCAAATATCCATAAACATATACCTATATAGTGGTAGCCCTTGTTGTAGGCACGTACATATATAACATGTGAATGTAAAATTTTTCTTAAATATAAATTATACATAATTATGTGTAAAAGAAAAATACTAATTTTTTATATAAAACAAATATTGTAATGTTTGTCAGTACGCCGTAAATAAATATTGTAATGTTTGTCAGTACGCCGTAAATAAATATTGTAATGTTTGTCACTAGGACCGTGGTGTAGAGGACGACACATCAGACTCGTGCAGTATAAGCTTGCGAAGTCTACAGCTAATTAGTTCTATGGTGCGTTAATAATATAAAGTATAATTTACCATCACGCCCGTATTTCCCGCAAGGGTAAGCAGAGGAGTGTGTACACTCTCAAGTTTCACCAGTTTCATCACCATCGGATAGGGGATGAGCCTAAGGCCACATATCCCTTGATTGTATTCTCAATTAACATTTTAATTATTACATATTTAGTTTTGCAATTACAATAGGTATATATAAAAATGTATAAAGTGTATTTACATAGACTTTTTGTATATTTATTTATAAACGAATGTATTATTACTCAATAAAATGTATAACTGTCCTTTAATAATATTTTCATTAGAAAAGTAAATATAATTTAATTAATTATAATCCTCTCTTTCCTTCCTCATGTCAATATGAATCTCGAAGTTCGAAGGCTTCATTTAATAGATATATCATTTGGAAGATCCAATAAAATATAAAAAAGTTCAGAAGCTATAAATAAGAATTCCGAATATTAGGGCAATTTTCATTGTTTTTTTTCACAAAAGTGGGTACTTGTTTCACAACGCACTGTCGAACTGTTAAAGGTGAAGTTGAACAATAGGGATAAGGAAAGAATAATTTTATTAACATTCAAAATTAAAAAGTTACATTAACGTGTAAATTTATCCACTACCGCTCAGGTCAGCTGATATATTTTTTTTAACTACATATAATGTTTATTTTTTTAACTACATCTAATGTTTTTAATTACATATAATGTTACAGATGGCAGCACTTTCCTCGTTTTGTAGTAATAACTTCCACTGTCACAAAAATGTATAATGCGAAATGTTAGCATTTTTTAAAGTACTTGTACACAGGTGCATAATACTTTTTCATATACCTATTAAATAGTTTTCAGTGTTATCCACATCAATAAACTTAGCGTCACATCAACAAATGCTTAATTGAATTATTTTATTACAAAATTAATTAGTTGGCACTTGTATGTCTAATTAGTTTTTACCGACCTTTCCCCGTATACAATTTGAATGATGAACAATTTTGTTTTATTACAGGTTGGTGATGATAAAATCATTATAATTAAAATCATTAATTGCTCAAAATTGATCAGCTAAAGAGTTCTCTATACAAAAGTATCACTAAGATAAAATAATGTTGAATCTTGTGCGATCGGGCAAGTCCTTGGGTATTATTTAAGGTTTATATAGATATTAAACTTTTACTATATTTCACGAACTTTGATCTAACTTCGATGCGGTAGGGGTTGTTAAGAGTTTTTTAGTCTTTAACTTATGTTACCAAGTTGGATGTTCTTACTGAAGTTACGAGGGAATACAACGTGTCTTCACTTGTTATGATTAAATATTTCATACATTTCATAAATATTTCATTCTATACATACCGCTTATAATAATTTCGGATATGCTAAGTAATGGTGAGATAAAACAGATACGTAACGGTGTTATTGTAATGTTGTCGCTCATGTTCCTTATGGAGTAGACACAGTGTATCGAATGCCAAATGACTTGCTTCTTATACATTCTTCAATCAGCTTCATTTAAAATCTTAATTTAGTTCCAGTACGCGTTATTAACTAGTGGTAAGTATAACAATAATGAAGAGATTGAAACAATGAATGAATTAGTTGAAAATAGCGCAGGGAAATGATGAATGATGATGATAATGTTTAACGTACTACCATTAGGACAGTGGCTTATCAGTAGCGCACATTCGTGTTAGCCACGCCCTCTAATGGTTGATGTTAATTTATCCCACGGAGTTTTAATATGACCATTGTTTGCCTCTGTCACGCCTACATCGCGTCACGACAATCAAGTTATGACAGACTTTTGTAACTTTTGTTAAAACTATGCCTGTATGGTCAATGCACACTGCAGTTCAATTTCAATTTGCTTGCAATTAGCATTCGTATTTTTTTAATTTCAATGTAACGAAGTGATCGGGTCAGGAAGCAATAATACGTCTTTCATGGTTCATGAATCCTGGAGTAAGCAAGATAGTATACGTTACATTGTCGATTAACGTCGACGCTCTTGTCAAAAATGTTCATATTAGTTCGAATGAGGTACAGATACTACATTTAATTTTAAAATATTAATTCTCAACATCGCAAACAGCGAAATATCGTTGGAAATTTGGACGAATGTCCAGGGTGGGAACAGACCCTGCAAGTGGTTCGAACAAATAAAAATATATACACGTTTAAATATACATTTCTAAATTTACAATGCACTAAAGCAATACATTCGAGTGGTTTATTGTTTTTGTAAAACGGTCTTTTAACATGCAACAGTACCTTGTAATTAGATGTTCATGTTATACAGCTAATGTCATCAGATAAATGATAGCAGAATAAACAAACGAGGTGAAAATACTTTAGGAAAAAAAATGTGTTTTGATAGCACATGTAGCACGTCAGATATGTAAGGTTGGAGATATTTGTCACGTAGTACTCTCTGCCTACCCCGTATGTTACGTAACGTCATAGGTACTAAAGTTTATAAATTTAAAATATATTAAATGATAATTGGTTTCATTTCGCATTGCACTAGTAAAATTGGATATAATTGATAAAAAAATAATAATATAGATATGTATAAACCTTGTACACAACTACTATGTGTTCGTGGAGTTGATTCATTGGGCACATTATTTCGCGTGCTACGAAATAATAATTAAGATACGCATATATAACCCGTGCGCGACGACTTGACACCTGCGTGCTAAATACGTAGTCCTCTTGATTATTAAATGTCGTATTTTTTCAATCTACATGCGAGTCACTGTTGCTAACGATATCTAAGAGTCTACTAGATATGTATTAATACGTTTGTTTACGCACGGTACAAACGCGCTGCTGTTACGATATCACGCAGGTCTCAAGTTATTGTGCACGGGTAGTATATATTACATATGTATTTATATACTTTTTCTTCACATATCTCTTGACAGGTGCGCAGACTGGACGAATGCCAATGGAAATTATACTGCGTTTGTAATAATTTAAATATAACATTTTGAAAATACTTAATCATATGTCTGCTTTTACATATACTCGTATGTAGTATGTAACTCGGAATTAAGACCATACAAATAGGGATGCGCTACGCTAGGTGCAGTTGCCTCTTATATACTTGTACATAGCGGTTATATTTCATAAATTTTCAAAAACGACCCCGTGCTTCGAAAGACATGTAGACTCTATGACGATTGGTAGCGTAAGATACGTTAAAATACCGTTTTTATATTTACTGGTTAACCTTATGGCGGCTAAAAGTATTGAGTTAATTTCTCTCGACTGTTTTTATGATTTCATTGCTGGACAAGGGTCTCCTCTCTGTCTTGGCAGAGCAGAGCGGTCCAAGTGCGGGTTGGCAGACTTCACACGCCTTAGAGAACGTTGTTTTTTTCGAGCTAGTTTAGTCACTCATAAATCCACTCTAAAGTGGCTTAGAAGAATAAGTGCTAAGTATAACCTGTGACCGAAAATCACCAGAGACTTTTATGGATAATGGAATAAATCATATTTGTATGATTTTACACATCTATGAGCTGACATGACATTGTATATACTGGACGGCATACGTAATTACTTTTGTTATATATTCACGTCAAGTCCCTTAGAGAGTGTGCCGAGAGAACCGAGTGTAAAATATCAGACACTTGCAGGCTACGAGTATATGAGCTTAGTCTAGCTTCATCACTCTGATACATGCGGTTGGGATTTTAATAAAATTAAGTCGAATATCCACAAGTATGTTGCCGTAAAACCTAATCTTGTTTCCTTTTGTTTTTTCAGGTACGTACTGTACTTCGCTCCACGGCCACAAATAAAGGAATGCGAGGAAGTGGGTAATTTGAAAACTTTCGACTTTCAGCATTAGGAAACGTGATTCGTATACAAAATTATACAAAATACTAACTACGCTTATTCTTTTCAAAATAAACAACATTTTCACGGCAACAGCCGAATAGAAACTCGCGGTAGGAAAGGCCAAATTATCATTCCACTACTACGTAGCTTTCGCTTCGGTTGTTTTTTGGTTTTCCGAGAATAGAGCTTCTATGTATTTGTATCTTGCTGTTTTTATTATTGTAAAAATATACGTCGAAGTTACGAAATTAAGTTCTATCAAAGATTAAAACATTGACTGCACAGCCATTGCTCTTAATGGTATTACGTGATCACATTACGTTAGAAGTCTCCGAAACCGGCGTGCATGTATGAAGAGAGTGATGAATGTGGACGAAGCACGACAGGTGTGTAA
>DWDV01000455.1:0-16686 GCA_018245615.1 Mimoniades ocyalus | reverse complement strand
CCTGTAATCCTCTAAGAGGTAGGTGGAGGACTATAGTACACTCCCACGTTTCACCCGTTACGTTAACGTCCCACTATGGAATATGAGGTGAGCCTAAATACCCGCTAATAACACATACAAACACATGCTAACTAATGATAGTAACATTCCTCATTCCCGCAGTCATGTCACCAATTAACTACTACGAGTAACTAATGTCCGTGTTAGCAACTTACAGTACCTAAACTAACACAATAAGAGCCCTCTTGCTACAGCCCTTTTGAGATCGGATTTAGAGGGCTCTTGAGCGACCATTATGTGTTTTCGTTTGCTACGCTCTTCACTTAAAAAGGCCTTTAATTTTATTTGTATTCTAATAATTAATTTGTTTAGATTATATAGGTACTAATTACTACTATATTAATTTGTCTAGATCTGTCTCCATTGTAACCTACGAGTATGCGCGTAAATTCTTTTTGAAATATCATTGAATGTAGCCCTAGAATCAGTTTGACAAAGACATACATACTCGTATTTTTGCTTCGTCAATCTTGATAGAAATTGTCACTGGGTCAGTCCTGTATTTTCGTTTGCGACCCGCGACCGCATTAAAGCTTACTGGCGTCTATCCGAGTTAAACTGATAAACATTCCCGCAAAGCAGTTTAATAATATCATTAAACAGTTTATGGACGTTTTAACGACCCGTAAAGAATTCACAACGAATTCTACTATTCGCCGCCCTAGCTGGGCTCGGTGTAAGAACGTTTCTAAGGTCAATGTTGTAAAGTGCGAGTGTATACGATATTATGTTTAAGAAAATGAATCACTGAGTACATTCTCATTAGCGTCATTACAATAACACTGAAGTTGACCATTTGAAAAAATTACCATTTGTAGTACTCATTGGAGCCGAAATCCTTGTAATCTAGGTTTTGCACTTGGAAAATTAGCCAATGCAACTATTTTTAGTAAGTCATTGAAGCGCTTGTAGTCCTGAAGTAATTTCTGATAGTGTAATTACTGTAAAGAAAAAGAACTCGTTGGTTAGTTCGTGGATTATTTAAAAACTGTTGTATGATTAAGAAGATACGTCAGGTAATCCAAACAATTTTGAACTATCACGTAACTTCATATTAGTTAAACCTCGCTGCAGGCCTCAAAGTACTAAAAACATTCATCAGACCGACTGATCACTGACTCGTGAATCCGTCACTTTTCGCTGGAGCAACATGGCGGTTATATTCTAAACCTCATGAGACAACCGTGCCTAACATTGCGAGATGCTTGAATTCAACAGAGGAAGATAACAAATAATGCAGCAATGTCTAACATTTATTTATAAAAGGTATTCATGCGGTACCATAAGCGACTTCGACTATGAAATTTGATACGTGAGAATAAACGTAAACAACGGCTCGCGGTTAGATCGACTGATCAAACATTGACAGTTGGTGTTTGTTCTGACGGATTTCGCTTTGCGCGTGTGTAGGTAGGAATGTATAACGAAAGCTGCGATATCATTTATTGGTTTTCAATATTGTTTGACGGGATGACGCGTCATATCTTACATAATAAGTCTATTTATAATTCGTACCATCGCGTTTGTATTGCCTCGAAGCGTACCCCACGAGCCACATATAGGTGGTGAGCCTATTGAGATAATATGCCATAAATTCAAATTCAGTGTTGTCACATAGTTGGTTACCGCTTACCGCTTACCGCTTACCGCATTCAGCTTCTGTCTGATGCCGTTTGCAGAACGTCATCTTGCCTAGCCGGAAGGCGTATATATTAGGTACATAGTTTTAAATCACTTTACATGCATATAAACTTCAAGGAAATTACCATCAAACAAATTTTACTACTTACTTTTACAAATATCCGTAACGGTTTTACCTTCCGTAAGTTTTACTAGTTACTCGCTCGACGTACTACCAGCGGCTTATGCTTAGTTAGTTTTACGACTGTCTTGTACCTATTTTCTTGTTCGTTTTTATTTTTTGGCGCCGTAATTCGATTTACCTTCGCTAGAGAAACTCTTCCATCTCTCAACTAATTAAAAGTGTGAACTAATGTTCCAATTGGTGGAAATATTCAGTATCAATAGAACGTGCAACAGGCGAATGCTGATAAAGTTTTATATTCGACATGGAATGTATATTACTTAATATTTACCGTATTATTAAATGCATGTAGTTTTTAAATAAAAATAATCAAACGTATGTTTTGTTCAATATACCTTTATTTTATATATCCTGGACATTATTCTTCACGAAGTTTTACCTCATATAATGATATAATGCAATGGCATAGAAACGATGTAGTGTATTTTGATAGACATGCCTTTTTTTTGATAAATATGCCTTTTTAAAATCTTTTCAGCTCTGTAAAGATAAAGGTACTTCTCATTCGTTGTTCTCTACCTACGCAGTAAGAGCCCTCGCGTAACAATTTAATAATAATAAAATATGTAAACACTATATATCACAATTAAAAGTCAACTTCAACAGTTTATTATTTTCATATTTATTTAATACAACACTACGAAGAAAAGGCGTAAAACTTTTATTACGAACACGATTCATTTTAATTTAATTAAAATTATCACATAACTTATTTATAATAATTTTTATAGTCATAATAAAAGAAATGGTTAATTTATTGTCATTATAGCCGTTATCTTGGACATTGTTTATGTATAACATTATATATTATATAGCATATAAATAAATATTGACTACATAAAACTAGCTATCAGAAGGGCATTCCTATCTTTAATACTTACACGTATCGCCTTCGATGCGACCTGGAAACAAGAGTAAGAATTAGTACTTGTACAAAAATAAAATTTAAAAATAAATTCGCATCCATTTATAAAATTATACTACTTTAAATACACAACCACAATATGGCTTCATAAAACTTTAAAATTACTGACAGGCTGAATTTCCAATCACTAGGCTATCTGCTTTTACACACATACATCTATAGACAATTTTATATATACATATATATAGTAATTATCGGAAGAATTAATACACATAGCCGTTTACTAGGATCGTCTATAGATACCAAAACTAAATTCACCATTCGAATATCTAACCTGACATAATAGAACTACATTGTAATGTTATACGCGAAAGATTGGCATTGCGAGCGATCTAACTCCAATATCGTAAAAATAAATTAAAATAATATCCAACTTTAACATACTGGCATTATTAGATATATATATATGTATCGTATAATATATTTATTCTCATATACCGTACCTTAATAAAAATATGTTGTTAATCTAAACAACAAAATACCAATGTAAACGACAAACTACATCTCCTACTTATCTATCGTTTATCGTGTTGCTCCTGCACTTGTGTTGACTGCGAGACATATTCTGAAGAGGAGCAACGAAAACGCGCACTAAAGACGGAACGATATCCGTCACAAAGGACGAGCAAACGACCGCTGTAAATAGGACAGCGCGGCTCATCTGGATGGCTATTATATCTGTGGACTGTTTGTGAACACCACTCACTACACTGATACGTACCCAAATACGCAGTACGAGCAAAATTGGGTACTAATTGGAAAATGTTACCCATTACCTATACTTAAATTTTAATATATGTAAACAGGTATTTTTCCTATAAGCAATGTAACTCGGGATACAACTTTGAAACAACTACACTACCTACTATAATTATGTAGTTTAGCAATTATCTGGTTATCATAGGACATGCTTTGTATATTTTAACATTAGATGGCCGCATATGCAGTTAAATCACGATATTTCATTTATTGTATTGATATATAGCGATCAGTGTTAAATTATGTACACATTACATTTTGAATTTATAAAGGCGTAATGAATTATTCTAATGATTACAGAGGTATTCATCATAATCATCTACTCATCATTATTCAGTTTGACCCGAGTTTCTTGTGGCAATGAGAAGAGTTGGAACTACAATGCATTCGAATTGCGGATTAGCACGCTTCGTACGTATAAGAGAACATTAGAGAGATCTATACAAGTTTTCACACTATGTTTTCCTTCACAGCTATAGCAGAATATAATTTTAGTAACGCATAAAATCTTATAAAATTTAATTTAACTTCTGCCCGAATCTGCACTATTTTTATATATCTACTGTTCGTGGCATCTATTCACAGCTTAGAGATCTTAAATCTAGGTTTCTAACATATAGTATGTATGCATATATTCATAATCATTAAAAAACTGTACGAGTATAAAACATCAAAGCGCAGTGTGTGTTACAAAGGACAAGACAAGATGTGGGTATTTACCTCCCTCACGACGTCTGTGGAAACGCCCAAGTGTTGGGCGCTCGGGAAATGCGCTCCGAAAATGTTAACGACGCTTCTATATTTAACCTTTCAAATATATCAAGTTTAGTTATCTCTAAGAATAGAACAATTTTTTTTTTCGGAAACAAAAAACTTTCCCTTGATGAGGGTACATTATGACGGGGTCTGATGGGCTCCTCAAAGCAACGTAAATGTTACGAGTATATATATTTTTAGTTATAGAGATTAAAAAAATATATGACTATAGATTTGACACGCTGTCCTCTCTGCCTGCTCCGTAACGGACGTAGTGTAATAATATTATTATAATAATATAAATAATGTTTCAAAGAGATATTTAGTTGGAAGAAAACTTTTTCTGTCATATGGACGTATCAAATGACGCGGTAGACCGAAAATGTGTCATGCGTTCATATGTCAGGTGATTCACTGTTCTCGAAGAGTTCATAGTTTTATTTTGATGTTCATATGACTGCTGAAATATTATTTGAGGAGTGAAAATTCCTTTTCTATCGTATGTCTAGACAGTAATGACACAGTAGACTGAAAATACTTGTGTCACACACAAATTCAGGCGTTAGATGATTCATATTTCTTGGAGAGGACATAGTTATATTTTGAAGTACATTATGACCGTGCAGTATTCTTGCTGAAGTGAAAAATCTTTTATGATCGTAAATCTAGATAGTACTTACAAAGTGCAGGTCAAAAATATTTACGTCGTACGTTCGAATTCATGTAATTCATATTGCTTGAAGAAGACATAGACATTTCATTGCATATGACTGATGAAGTATTGTTCGAGAAATGAATTGTAAAACTTTTGATACCAATAAATGATTGTCATCTATACTTCTTAAGTAAAATAATATTTCATTTATTGGGATCCCATTGTTCTCGTAACTGGTTCGATGTTGGTCGGTATAATGCATTTGCAATTAGATTAAGTACACATGTATGCGATGCCAATCTTAATAAACGAGCTGCTGTCATGTATTGTTAAGGTCTGATTTATTACGTTCAACATAAAAAACAACTCTTGTATTAAGCGCAATAGACAGTACTTGAAAGTTTTCTCTCGAATTCAAAAGCCATGTAAGCGAAGTTTAAAATATTGAGGATTTATTTGAGACTAATGAGATTGTTTAAAAATTCAACTGTATAACGAGATCAAATTGAAATAACGTTTATTTATAAACATATTAATACCATGGCAATAGGCTCACCATCTATTCCATAGTGGGACGTAAACGTAATCGGTGAAACGTGGGAGTGTTCTGCATTCCTCTGCCTACCTCTTCGGGGATTACAGGCGTGAAGTTACGTATATTAATACCAGTTGGTGAATTGAAGTAATTTTCTAAACGTTAAGTCAGTTAGTAAACTATAAGTGCAGTCATGAATTTATATAAATATATAGCTAATAGACGTTCGCACCGAATCTTTAATAAAATCACGGTTTTATGACAAACAATAATCACATTCGATAAATATAATTATTAGGTTGTATACTGGATAGTTAATTCTATATTTATTTAGGGCTACATCACTGTGAACTAGCATTAACCTAATATAATTGTGACATTTCAACGAAATCAAAATTTAATAGTGATTGTGAAGTGCATAGTAAATCAGCAGTCACATTTAGCCTTTGAGTTGAAATGTCACGGGTTATACGAATTTAGAGCAACGGTTTCGCCGTGTCTAGCCCACTTTGCACACGAAATTAGATCGGACGCGAGCCGTGAATCATCAAGCCAATTAGGATTCGTTCATATCCGCTCGCCGCCCTTAATGTTTATATTAATATGATTTTTCGCGAAATTTATTTCTCTGTCGCTTTCATCTAACCATGGATTACCAGTAAAGATAATCAATGATAGTTTTTCATGTTTAGTATACGAAGAAAATACATAATGTTAAGTAACCGTTCAGTGGTGTAGCGTGCCTTTCAGGGGCCCCGTATCAAAGTTAGTTGGGGGGCCCAAATGAAGGGTAAAGATTTCTCACAAAAGAAAAATAAATGCTTGCATTAAATTAAAATACATGTTTACTGATTGTAAGTTATCGATTCCTCCTAGCAATAACCGATGTAGGATGTAGCAACTTTTGGGCGCACGCTTAACCCGAGAAAAAAAGAAATAGATTTGTCACTTCTAAAGTGACATTTGTCATTTCTAAAGTGAAAACTCTATAGGCACGTATGTTAGTATTTTATGTTTTTTTTTCCCAGGAAGCACGAGATTAAAGGACATTGTGGATAACATTTTACTCATTTTTGCTTACACACGTCAGGGGCTTCTGGAACCCGGGGGTTCCGTATCATTGATACGGCTGATACGGCGGTAGCTACGCGCCTGTAACCGTTTAACATCCGCGTCTGGAGCTAGCAGAGAATATATTAATACCATTTAATATATTATTTTTAAGTTGTAACTCTCTATTATTTTCCGTCAGTAGTGTTCTTCTGTGAAGAAAGGCATTAATTTGTAATCAGTAATCAGATAGTGGAATCCTTGGTGGTATTTCTAGTATTCGTAAAGTTAAACGAACGGATATTATGCTAGGTGACATATTGAAATTTTTATTTTATATGAATACATAAAGGTGAGATTCGAGAATGTTTCAAATTTTGCATCAATAATTGTTATAATACAAGATTATCACACATCACATCACACCTGAAATCCGCGAAGAGGTTGGCAGAGGAGTGTAGTTAACACCCAAGTCACCAGTTACGTTTACGTTCCACCATTGAATAGTGTATTGCCTAGATATAGGCACATATCCAGACACCGAGTTACTATTATTAAAACTAAGTTAGAAAAATCCAATAGTGTCCGACCCGAGATTGAATCCAGGACCTCTCGATCGGTACTCGCGCAGGCAGGCAGTAGGCAGTAATAATAATATTATTATTAAGCAATAAGACTATTACTTTTAATTAATAACATTATTATTATTATTATTATTATTATTGCTAAATAGTAATTGGGAGAAATTTTTAGTTAGCGAAAGTTAGGTAGCAAACAAATAGCGAATTTCAACTTTTGAGTGAACATGTCAAAAGTTTCCGAATTCAGAGCGTCGGTTGTGAGCGTAGGTACTCTGCACTGGAAATTAGATCGGACGCGACACGTGTATCATCGCGGTGAGCCAATTAGGATCGCAGGTTTCCGTTTCGATTCGAACCTATTTTAGATGCTGACTTTTTATTGACTCAGTTTTTTTTAATCTTTTAGTTATTCATTCGCATCTATTATCACATTAGGTTCCGTATGGAGCAGACAGAGAGCACCTACTACCAAATATCTATATCCTTACTTGTCTATCGGGCTTCTTCTCGGGTGTCATTCCTATAAATGTTCTTATCATATCAGTTACTCTTATTAATTATCCTCTTATTTATATTATTTCTCGTAATTAACAGAACCCCAATATAACACTGGGCACAGCTAACAGTGAAGTCCGTTGGCCTGCTCTTTTAAATTAAACGATGTTCCGCGGCTTCTTGTACGCACCTCCCCGCACTTAGTACCATAAAAATATTCGAAATTCGAACCATCGTGAACATTAGCGTAACATAATGATAATAATTTTCCAGAAAATTCGGTGATATTTGTTTTCGTCGCCCTGTCAGGGGCCTGTACCAGAAAGACAGTAATTTTCGACATCGACAGACAGACGGGCCATTTATCAAAACGAATTTACTCAGTTCCTCGGCTCCTTTTTGTTTGAGTGTTTTTCTTCCATTAGCACTTCGGAATTTCGCTACCAGGAAAGTATTATGGAAAAGTAATAACGCACATTGTGTTACAACGTCTTGTCTAAATAACGAATGAATGAAAGAGACGCCGACGTTCAAGCGCCTTACCGTAAATAATAATCAGTAATGATCGTAAGCTGCTTATAATTCGGAAATTTGTATAATTCGACTATTTCACATAGGAATTACTTCATTTGCTGTCAATTTTTTAATGAATGATGCAATAGCTAAGGTGATTAAGGTATCCGTATTAATTACATTATGTTTTAATACCCTAGTAAAACATTTAGCTTATTTACAATAAACACATACCGTTAACTTTTATTATATTATATTATAAAAACGTAACATCACACCTGAAATTCCCGAAGAGGTAGGTAGAGAAGTCTAGTATATTCCCACGTTTCACCAGTTGCGTTTATGTCTCACTACGAAATGGAGGTTGAGCGTATTGCTATACAGCGGGCACAAATCCAGTCTCCGAGCTACTAATGTAAATTTCTAATATAATAATAAGTAAGAAACATCCAGATTACCAGAAACGTCCAGAAACGACCAGAAACGTCTCGATTAGCAGCCGCGCTTCAACTACTCGACTATCGAAGCAGACATACTATGAAGGGTAACTCCTATAATAAATTTATTTCTGACTTAACATTTAATATAAAAAGAGAAGAACCACATCAGGTTTGTAAGGTTATAGATATTTGGTTCACAGACTGCCGTGTTCTCTGTCTATCACGTAAGATTCCTGGTAGGATAGTATAATAATAATAATAATAATTTTATTGTCATTTATTCCAGAAATAAATTTAAAACATTATGACGATTTCCAAATAAATTCCCACTCTCTCTCTTTTGATTAGATTCATCTATGATGTTGTTGAATGTTCGTCTCATGTACAGGAAATAGCAACCATTTTTCATAATAAATTATTCATAAAATGCCAAAAACATAGTTTGGGATAAAATAAAATACTACAATTTATCATCCGTGCACCCATTCCTTTCGTGCCAGTGAGTGTGACAAGGACAGATATATGTGCCCTGTGAAATTTCAGGCCAGACAGATGATATGGATTAATGGGCGAAAACTATACGATTGTCGGTAGATCGACACTGAAAGTAGGAAATGTCCGATTTTGTATAACAGCTTTTCTGGGACCCTGATTGCTTATTAAAATTTATTATGACGTTTCATTGGTGCATCCGCGAAATGCTCAATGAGTTCAAGCGAATTCATTGTAGTTACAAAATACATGTAGACATCTTCAAGCGACTACAGGAAACTAGCAGGAGTTTTTTTGATACTTTTGAGTCAAGTCAAGTTTACATTAACAGAGTCACTACGCTTAATTGTTATTTTAAACATTGTCAGTAGCTAGTCTGGATTGTATCGATTAAGACGTGGTCTTGGTATATTTCGAAGCTTTGTTTTTTGAATTTTGAAATATTTATGTATAGTGCAGTTTTCAAGATCCCTTTTTCGGTGAATCTGAATCTAGATGCAGCATCATTGTAAATGTAACTTGATCTTCAAATTGAGCAGATAAGGACAGACAATAAGTAAAACATAACATCGCGCTTCTAGTCCCCAAAGGAGTAGACAAAATAGTGTAGTACACTCCAATATATGTATATAAGAGAAAATATAAAACGTTAAAAACCGTTAATAGCAGAACATGTCTACATGAAAAAATATATAGTAAACAGTCAGAATTCAGTGCGAATCATCATAAAATACACAGGAGACATAATTTATCAGAACAAATCTAAAGCATGTACTTAATTTTTCTCTCAATAAATTTATCAGGTAGAGTTTTAGCACCATATTAAAATATAATGATTTTTCCACGATCGTTTCTTTTCCGGAAGAAGTAATAGTATTTTATATTCATAATATGATAATATGAAAACCATTTCGAGGCATCAGGTGTACTTAATATCCTTCATAACAGCCCAAAAGTTCCACTTATTTGAATGTAAAAGATATTGTAGACCATGCGTTTTTTGCGGATATTCGTATTTATCATGATTGGATATTCATATTTATCATGATTGGAATTCACATTTATCAAAAAATGCACAATAACGTTATTGTTTTATACTATACCGTAATAAATTAATTCAGTAACGTTGTTAATAACGTTAGTATAGTGATTATCAGGTATCTTTTTAATGTGAATCACAATAGATTAGAATCACAATAGATTAGAATCACAATAGATTAGAATCTATGACATATGTATATTATACTTGCTCGGTTGGCTAACGACAAAAACAGTATGTTTTAAATAGTAAATACTAAATATTTTCTTATATAAACAATATGAACTGTAGAACTAGAGCAATACTTGACATAAACGTTGAATGTCGATCTATACGCAGAAATATTTAAACGATTCCAAGTAACGATGACCCACTCACGGAAAATTACACGAACCGATCGATGCTTGAAGTGAAGCAACCAGAAATACAATAAATACTTTCTAAGACAAACTTCCTTATTGCTATGTAATTGGTAGTGTTATGAAATATCTTTTATCCAATAACGTACAGTATGTATTCATAAAGTAACCGTTTAGATTTGTTTTTTATTTACACTTCACTTTTTTACGCAATGGGACTTTATGCCTATTGATATTTCTTGCAGGTCTGCTTCCCGATCAAGGGATTACCCTCGGTGAAGGTATTACGTCAGAACTGTCCCAATCCACTGCTAGACAAGGGTCTAACCAAAGGCGCTTCATAATCCCCACGATGTTCATGCGAGTTGGGATTTGCAGAGCACAGCTTCTCCTACCGCTTACGCTGCTGCCCGTTGACGTCCAGGGCCCCGTCCGACGTTAGCTGTCGCCAGAGCCCCGTCTCTTATACAGTGGGGCAGCTGAAGTTGGCTTTTGCTTTTACTATGGGGCTACGAACGTTTTATACCAGCAATAGGTCTTCTAAATATGTTACTTGAAATTAATACAATTAAACTGTTGTAAATGTTCAAACGAGCTTGAAATAAAATATTTTTATTGTATTGCCGCTATAGAATTACGAGTTCGGTAAATGGATAAAATATTAAATATCTATAATTTCGGATGTGTCAAAAGTCGTGGAATATTCACAATAAGTAGTAAAGTAAGGTAAAGCAGAATCGCCCCTTTATATATAGCTCGAAACCTGAATAAGCCATGAGTATTGCCCCAGTCACGGTGTCTGGGTTTATCGACCTACGGGAATCGTTTGAATAATTTATTACAATTGCATTCACATCGACAGTAGCACATTACAGAGTTTATTTTGTTGAAATTCACATCGTTTCCTCAATTTTGGAAATTATTTTAGTGTAATGTAATTATGTTGCTATACTTAACCCAAAGGCAAAGTCTTTGATTGAACAAATGGTTTAATAAAGAATGTAAAAAGAAACCTTTGTTTTATTCATGCTACATATATACGTATCTTCAAGCCAGGTGCCCCACGGGGTAGCTAATTAGTACCGAGTGTCAACTGGTGAAACGTGGAGTGTACTACACTCGTCTGCCGAATTATTCGAGGATTATAGGCGTGATGTTGCATTATATGTTATGCTAAAAACACTTGTTAAAGCTGTTTTATTGTGCACGTTATATATTTCGATAGCGTGATAATTACTATTAATTAACTTAATCTTTGTACAGTTGTTCAAATACTGAGAAAGCGTGTCATAAGGTTCAATCCAAATAGGCTTACATCTTTATGAATGAAGCGAGTGTTAACAGTAGGAGAAGCAAGCTATTTGGCCGGTGGTATTTCTCAGCGTACCCCGCAAGGAACTTGCCGTGATGGTATAGTAATTGCAATTATATATTTAGGTGTAATGTATTAAGTTTATCCGTTTTCTACTATTTCACTGCTTGGCACAGCGATGTTGCAATATTTAAAACGTTCCAAATTTTCTAAAATATAGAACACGGTAAGTCCGGAACGATTTTTGAAAACATAATGGGCGTCTTTCAGCGGCCGTATGCAGAATCTCCAAACACAGTCGGATCGGAATGAATTTACGCCTTACTTTAATGGTAACGTCGACAGAAATGACGAAACTTTAAAAATGTACTATTTAGTGCTATAAATTCTGCTTCTTTCATTGAACGTCTCAAACTATCTTGTTATAAATGGTCTTTTATACATATTTACAATAATATTGAAATATTTATATTCACCGTCTGTGCACAGGATGATTTATATTATTAGGATGTTTTATTACATCAGGATTGTTCATCGTGACACTAGCTGCTTTATTGGTGGGAATAGACCATTGAGTACCAAATATTTATCTTTATCAACCTGACACAACCTTTCCAAATTCAATATTCTCTTCAGAAATATGCGCTGGTGTCGAGAATTTCTAATTTCCCCATCAGCTGCCATCTGATCTGTTTGGTCAAGATAGGTCTTTATACATATGAGTTAAGATTAATTAAGTAACATATACCTATGGAAGTAAAGTAACGACTAATTAAAAAGAGATACTAGAAGGAGGAAAATTACTTTGCTACACCGACAAAATATGGTAATCTTCTCAAAGCATGATATCAAGTTTTACATATTTCTAGACTTATTTAAACTACAAGAATTTCTTTACGTAACTAAAATTATTAAGCTCGCAAAACTAATTTCACTTCAATGAATATTAATTTTTGCACGATGTAGGTATTGATAATTTGTAGCGATTTGCAAGCTGACGTTATAATAAGGTTTTCTAATCAAGTTTTTCCTTATATTGAAAGCTTGTTTCATATAATCACTTAATCTACAACATTGCATTTTATTACTTTATACAGACGATAACGCGCGACTAACAGTTTAATTGATTTTATGCAGATCTGGTAATTACCTGGTACTTTGTGCCGAAACCTCATTTCCATATAATTGTTCAATTTACGTCACTCATTTAACAAGGCTTAATTATATCCAAACCAAATAAAAGAATCTATTCACTAGTATTATTTTAAATTTTAATCATTTATTAATTCATTCTAAGCATGGCTTCGGCTTAAAATAGTAGTCCATATCATTCTCCAGCCCATAAGTTATTCTAAATAAAAAATGGACTCGATGCGTATATCTTTCGCAGCGTGAACTAAAAACGAATCCTATTACTAACACGCACCCTGGAATTTATATATTAATCAAGAAAAAAAAACTATAATAGAAATAAAAGTCTAAATTAAGAGTTTAATATATTTGATAATATTAATGAAATGAACATCACTATAGTTATGTTAAAGATTCGTCACAATGAAGTATTCACTAAAAAAAACCAATTTATTAGCATCTGAACTTAAGGTCCTACATTATATTTCCAATGAAAATTTGAACGTAATAGATAAAAAAATTGAAAATATTTCTCTGTATGTAAATGGTTATATGGCTGGGTATTTGTGGCTCCCTAACGAAAGACTTAAACCTTTTAATTGAAGTATTCTGAAATACCATGACTGAACTTTGCTTGGACAGATGTTACATTAATCGTAGTCGAAAAGTCAAAGGTGAGACTATTACATGTAATTCTACTGCAATGCAAGGATCTTTTTATATCTAGGTTGTTTGCTTGGTTAGAATCTTGACCTACAAAGTTGCGACACTGTAAAATTTCATGTCATGACACACTTACTTTTGTGATATGAGGCTAGACGTTTTCCTACGAACCGCAAACCTGAATTACATATGAGGCTAGACGTTTTCCTACGAATCGTATACCTAACTGTGTATACATAAGTAATATTACTCTGTTATTTAGGCAACATACTAGAAACATGTCATACATAACATACTCAAAACATAATTAAGAACAAGCATTAATCATTCGGTGAACGCTACTGATATTTTAAGATAAATAAATATAAGTATACAATACGGTAAGTCGAGGAAAATGGAGCGAAGGTGTTCATTAGGGGAGGTCTATGTGTAGCAGTGAAATGAAATTGACTTATGTTCATGTCATAATGATATTGATGATCATAATAATGAAGGGTGTGACAACGATGCCAATGATGACGAAGATAATGATGACAATGATAACGTCATCGTTATCATTGTCATCATTGTCATAATGATAATGATGACGATGATAATGATAACAATGATAATGATGACGATGATAATGATGACGATGATAATGATGACGATGATAATGATGACGATGATAATGATGACGATGATAATGATGACTAAACGTTTCTAAGCGGTGTGTTTTGTAACGAAATGTTTTCAGTTACTCAAATAAACATTATTTCTAATATAGGACGGCACTGTTATTAATGTTACTTTATTATACAGTATCTACAAACTGTATTCCTCGTTGAAAGCATTAGGAATCGATAATAGTTAATAAGCAATCTTTTCTGTATTACGTTATGTTTACACAAGCTGTTTAGTTAACCCAGTGTGGAATGTCTCCCACTAAGTAGACTGCGGCTTTACAACTGGATTGTAAATTTAATATATTATTAGTTGTCATTGAACTTTATAAGTTATCTCTCATAGAACATAGCATTTTGTTTATAAGAGTTTAAAGATTGTGGATTAAACCTGCATACTCTTAGAGGAGTCTTAAGCCCAAAAGTGGATAAAGGGAATGACGACGACGATTTTATAGAAGTTTTTATCACGCATGCAGTCCCAAATTCAATTCAAATAACATTAATTCAAAATTGGTTCATTACAACACTTATTGTACGTCAAAATGAAACTACCACCGCGTCGGAAAATGCCTCGCGATGGAGAAGTGGCGAAAGAAACTCCAAGTGTGCTTTTGCATTTTTTTTAATAATCACTTATGTTAAGATATATATTATAATTTTAAGCCTTAGAACTATAGCAACTCATTTCCAATCGTCTATGTCTTGCATGTAATCTGCAATTGAGTAATAGGCTTTTTGACATAATCGAAACTTAACGAATTTCTTGAATTTACAAACAAACCAACTTACCGCGTCGTTTGGTAGTTTATTATAAAAGCGTATACTTCAACTTACAAACGAGTTAGATACTTTATGATGCCCAATAGTGGACACTGCAAGTATATTTTTATTTCTTAAATTTAGTTGATGGAGATCATTATTCTTCTTAAATTCCTTAAATAATTCTTAAAGTCACTTTTCTATAAATGCTAAAAATCTCACTCAAACTTATAGTGACTGAGCTACCTGATGCCAATAGTCCTGTTTCTGTAGTCCTGATCGAGGTTGCAGGTGTCTATGGATGGCTTTGGGTACTTGGGATAGCTACTTGCTCGTTTGCCACTCTCTTCACTTAATAGTCACTGCGACGTAGGAATGTAAGTATATTTGCAATATATTATAGTGTGGCAGCTTATACATACAAAAAATGTACATTATTGTTACTATCCGAGGACCCAAATATAGATTGTTTTATGTAAATGCAGTCTATATAATTGTTAGTCTTCATCTTTAAGCTCATTCGTTTTATTACCCTTCTTACTTATGATTTCATTGAACAGCATTCAAAACGTTTCTTAGCATCTAGCGAGGTTTGTTTGAATAAATTGGAATATTAAAATCTCGTTCAAGAAAACTGTAGCACTAACACTTCTCATTTAAATGAGGGCAAGGAAAGAGTGGATTCATTGTAAGAAGATTTCATTCGATATGAAAGTCGCATTTGAATGTTTAAACGATAAACAATACAATGCTGATAAAACATTATTCAGGCGGAGAAATATTAAAGATACGATTTAAAGGATTTTCAAAAGATACTTTAAAGGGCCGTGAATTGTCATTGAAAATCTATTGGCATAACGCTCAATATGACGGTCTGTGTTTTTCTTTCGATTCCCGTCCAGAATTAATTTTGAATGATGTATAATGATCTGGTTCTTAATGTCAATGTATGTATTTGCCTTAGTTTAAGACCTTGATACCCGTGACGTAAGGAATCTTATTGTAGATAATGTACTAGTTCGGACATAAAAATGAAACATTACGCTTGATATTATTGCAAGCTTAAACAAACAGTTTGTTATTAAAAAAAAATCCCTTAATTCAAGTTATTAGCGATTTAATTAAGTGCATTCGTTTAACTTGTTATAACTTCATAAAGTGCACTAAATTCCAACGAACCACGGAAGCGAAATTAAACTTAAAATCTCCTAGCAAAAGAGTTGTAATATCGAGCTGGTCTGTTTGAGAAAATTGAACGTTTATTAAATACACTAGAGAATTCTTATGTAAATGAAGGTAAAGAAACCCCAACTATGCTGATGGTTGAAAAGATGCTTTGAACAAAGCCTTTGTGAGCTTGACGTTACCAACAATGTATAAAGGCGGGCGGAAAAGAGTTAAGAAGAGAAATTACACACGACAATTTTACGAAGAAGAAATTAATTGAATTTTAACATTCACAGCTTTAATGTGAAACGTTTCTAGTTTATGATTTTCAAAATAACTCTCTATAACGTCCAAATAATTACAGCTTGGGCTATGTCGAATGTATAAAAAATAATTGTAAAAACGGAAATCAACAGTAAAATAAAAATGTAACATCACGCCTGTAATCCCCGAAGAGGTAGGCAGAGGAATATAGAACACTCCCACGTTTCACCAGTTACGTTTA